>JAOEHI010021406.1:11366-27560 GCA_025447815.1 Percopsis transmontana | reverse complement strand
AGCAAGACAACCCCCAAAAAGGGAATGGTTTTGCAGGTGGTGGCCACAGACAATTGCTCTCTCCTTATCCTTCCTGAATGATTCTTCTCTAGTTTTGCATTTGCTAGTATCTTTGTCACTACTGGTAGTATGAGATGGTACCTGCAGCCCATTCAGGTTTCACAGGCAGTCCAGCTCCTCCAGGATCGCACATTCATACGTGCCATCGCAAGAAGGTTTGCTGCGTCTCCCAGTACAGTCTCAAGAGCATGGAGGAGATACCAGGATACGGGCCGAATGCCAGAGCCCTACAAAATGACCTCTAGTAGGCTACTGGTGTGCACGTTTCTGACCAAACTCCATGAGGATGGCATGAGGGCCCGACGTCCTCTAGTACGACCTGTGCTCACAGCCCAGCACTGTGCAGCTCGATTGGCATTCGCCAGAGAACACCAGAATTGGCAGGTCCGCCATTGGCACCCTGTTCTCTTCACAGATGAGAGCAGGTTCACACTGAGTCACATCATGTTGCCTTGATGAAATTCAAGCAAGTTGGAACAGCCTGTGATTTCAATTGTTTACTTTGATTTTTGGTGCGAGTTTGAATCCAGCCCTTAATCGATTGGTGATTTTGGTTTCCATTGAACGTCATTTGTTCTCAACAAATTACACAATGTAGCCTACAGTTAAGAATTTGATATTTAATATTCTTTGCTCATCGAGACCCAATGTGTGATTTCAGTGTTACCTTAATTTTATCACACACACACCCACACCATAAACACACAAACACATAATATATATAAAAACACAGCACATGTTTGTTGATTGGTAATCAGAGCCACTTGTCGCTGCAGTCACTCAGAATATCTAGATCCCAACGTGAGAATAGAAGCCACGGTGTCATGCTTAGATCAAACGCATGCAAGGCAAGAAAATGACCCCCCAATAAAATGTCTCACAACCACAACCCTCGGCAATGAAGCTGTTAGATAACAGATTAGAGGCATGGATCTCATATGACCAGAGGCACTTGCCAAATATGCGTAAAGCCCTGGCATATGAATGTGTCAACCGGCAAAATCAATCACAGAATGACTCCCAATTCATCTTGTGTGTGTCTGTGTGTTGTAGACAGTCTGTCACAAGAGGGGATGAGTTCTAATCCACCACTCCTCAGAGGGGGGACAGAGAGGGCTTTCTGCAAAGGTCAGATTTGTGCGTACGTTTATCTGTGTCAGCAGTGGTTCTCAAAGTAAGCCTATAAAAATTAGTTAATTTGCAGATGCTTTAATCTAAAGTAATTTACAGTGAGTACAATTAGTACATTATTAAGGAGCAGGTAGGAGTTACACATCTTGCTCAAGGAAACTTAGGTAGGCCGGCCATATCGGAGATCGACCCCAAAAACTTTCGACTGGGAGTTGAACACATAGCCTATCCTACCCCCAGAATTAAAGGGTAATTATACCCTAAATCATTTAGTTATAAAGACATTTGTATATCTTGGATGAAATGAAACAATCTGTGTGATAATTTCAAAAATATTTTCATAGCCACCTTCATTTGACCCTTTCAGTGTGGGAATGCTCTGATCCCAGCTTTGTCGTAACACTCCAAATGTGTATTATTTTCATTTTAATAAAATGTGTTCCACACACAAGATCCACCCAATTTCATGTGAGATTGTTAAAAGCAAGACATATATGTTGCTCCCTGACACGTATGCAACTGTTAGATAGCTAGTAGTTTTGTGTTGGACTCCTAACCAAGAGGTCACTGGTTCAAGCCTATGGAACCAGATTTGTGCCTCAGATATTTAGTTTTAAATGTACTCATTAAGAAATTTCTTAACGTCACTTAGCCACCAGCGCTTGCTTTTGTCGCCTTTTACACCTTTACAAGGCAGCGTCCGTTGAACAGGGTGAATGGATAAAAATAAGCCATGAAGCTTACTATTTTTAGTGTTAGTGTTAATAGTTTTGCTCTCAACGTTCGAATGTCCAATATAAAACTGGTAAACTTGTTCTTTACATGTGTTGCAAACTGCAAATTTAACATCTTCCTCGGACACTGAGAATTTCCACACCGCAGGCATGTTTCATGTTAGTGAAGGCTACCATGAGAGGCTACCACTAGCTACACTCCTAGCCTACTGAGCTAGATGAGAAGTCAGTTATTGGGCGCATGAACCTGAGGTCAGTGCATGCCACATTCGTGTAAATATGATTGGCACTAGGGCTGCAACTAATGATTATTTTCAGTCGATTAATCAATTAGTTGTTTGGTGTATAAACTGTCCGAAAATTCTTAATTTTTTTCGATCAGTGTTTCCCAAATCCCAAGGTGACATCCTCAAATGTCTTGTTTTGTTCACACCCCAAAGGTATTGAGTTTACCGTCATAGAGGAGTAAAGAAACTAGAAAATATTCAAATTGAAGAAGCTAGAATCAGAGCATTTGGACCTTTTTTTCCTTTTAGTTGACAACTAATTGATTCATCGATTAAGTGTTGCAGCTCTAATTGGCACATAACTTGCTAAATTTAGACTGATCGGCCAATCGTCGGTCAGCACAGATCAAGGTGAAAACCGTCCAAATCCGATCACTGGCCGGTCAATCGGTGAACCCCTAGTTGTTTTTTGCCAAAGACAAGCCACAACTGTTCTCCTATTCTCTCCTTAAATAAATATATATATAAATAAAGAAGTCTGTGGATCTCTTCTGTCCTGTGGTTCTTAAGACTAGGATCCACCAAGAAGATGTCTGCCAACCAGAACATGAGCGGAGTGGAGCGATGAGAATCTCCGCTCCTCGCTTACGAACCTGTACACCCATCCGCTCCCCCTTTCAAAGCAGCCACATCAGGACGCGTGCAAAACATTTTAAACAAGTTACTAGCTCCTAAGCATGTAAACAACTTTGGAATTTGTGGAAAAAATATATAGGGAAGAAAAACCAAATGGTGGAAGTTCAAAGTTTTCATTAGTAACCCTTATGTAGTCCCCACTGAAAAAAGGCCTGCACCTGGTCTTGATCCCTTTTCTTTGTTTGAGTCGGTTCTCCTGTTACTGTGATGGACAAAAAGGTCATCTTTCATGATGACCTGGAGGGGGATAGTGGGTGGGAAAATTAGCTTGATCCAGGGGTTTAGAAAGTCTCTCAGGAACTAATGATATTCCATAAGAATGGGGACGCAAATAAACAAGGCATGGGTCACTTCCTGGAATAGTATGACAGAAACTCAGTGGAGCAAAAAGGAACCGTTGCACATCCTTTCACTTTCTCTTCCTCATGGGCAGACCTTAAGACCTTATGCAATCACCAGGCATAAAAGCAGACAACACGGTACAACACAATACGGCACAAGACAAGCGGAGACTAGCCACTATTTACTTGGTTGCAAAGTTCTACTGCTCATTTGAAGGGGGGAAAAAACATGTTCTGTTAATTCATGAAAACAAACAACAAGGTTCAACGTGTTGGGAGTCGGGACTCCCTGATTGTTGGAAAGATTATTTTAGGGGGTCGCGGGATGATTTCAATGTTTCATTGTTTATGTTTGTGGGGTGTGTATATTTCAGTGCTCAATTGTCTTTTTGTTGGAAAGCAAATTTCATAACTGTAACACGTAGGGTTGGGTGCCAAACTCTGTACTTTTCAGGGTACCAACCAGGATACTACCAAGTACCGATTCACGTAAAATCAATCGTGCCAAATTTCGGTACCCAAGAGCAAATCTGGGTGAGTATAGAGAAAGCGAGAATTTTGTTCCTATGAATGGACATTTTATGCTAGGCTACATTTTTGTTATTACAGAGAGAGTAATGTACGGAAAAAATTTACCGGTTCCGAGTTCCAGGTACCGGTAGTTTATGAGACAATCGTTATGTCTTTAAAAAAAAGAAAAAAGTCTCTCCCTCTCTCTCTCTCAGCCTTCCTCTCTCTCTCGTAGCCTTCCTAACGTCCTGTCTCCATTTCCCTCCCCAGGCTGTTCCTGCGTCTCCGTTTCCCTGTCTGCCTGTCTTCCTGGTTAACCGACTCCCCCTTGCCTGCCGCCTGTCTGTACCGTTGCCTTGCCTGACTGCCCATCTGTTGCCTTGCCTTCTCACCACCTGCCCCTCGCCTGTACCTCTGCCTTCAGCTTGCTACCCCGGCATCGACCCATATAAATTAATTTTTGCTTGAAATGCCCATCCCTACTAGTAACTCAGACAGAAACTATTTATTTCATTAATCCTTCTTTCATTCATCCTACTAAAGGTTTTTATTTTGACAAGGGACCTACTAATGATTTGATTGATACCTATTGGCACAGACTGGCTGTCAAACCATTTACAATTCAGAGTTTACAGACTGATATGCAAAGAAAAGTGTTGAAGTTACAATCTGACCCTGAAGGTTCAGACAGGTGGAACATTGAGGTGCAACACACAAGTTTCCGTTAAGAGACAGAAATCAGTCCGTCAATCGACACAAAGACTTTGTTTATGGAAGAGTAATGGTGTAAGAACTACCTAGGCAACACACAGGAGTCACCGCCTCATATACAGTCTGGTTCCCTACTTGGCTGCAATTATCAGGTTAGACAAGTCCCTCTATTCAGAGCAATTCTGTAATACTGATATCCCCAAAGGGGAGGGGAGAAAAAAATAGAGGGAGATGGTATAGAAAAAGTAGAAGAAAAAAAAGAAAAATCCTATCTAGGAGATTAACTCGCAGCTCCCAACCAAGCTAATTCTGGGTTCACGGGCTGGCTTGGGCCCGTCCTGCCCACTGGCCCCTTGTTCTTAAGCAAAGCATGCCTTTGATACTCCAATAGAAGGAATCTGGAGGCGGAACAGGTTTCTTTTGTGCTGGGGCACTGCACAGAGAGGCCGTGTGTGTGTGCCAAGGCTGGGAATTCTTTTTTCAAGCCCCCCCAACGCTAACCCATTCAATTCAAAAACTCACATTTTTACCTAGTCTTAAAAGACTGCCGGTCTTCCGAAGATTGCGTTGTGAATTTACAAGAAAATAAATTATTTAATCAAGTACTGTTTTTGCCCATGCGCTGTACTGTTTTTGAGGATCAAAGAGGCCATATTTGCATAGTGACGAAAGCAGGAGGATTTGGAAGGGATGGGGTTTATGACAGAGGTGGGGGCCTACGGAAGTTTGACTGCCCTCAGAGATTTTTCTTAAACCCATTACGTCAGCTCTTCTCTGCTTTACAGACTCCAGGCCCGGGGCTTTTGTGAGGATAGAAAATGACCTAAATTGACATTCAGAGTGGTTGTGGCTGGTTGATTGTAGTCAAGCATTTCTTGGCATAAATAAAACTAAATTCCTTAGGCCCCCTTTAAAGAGTTCTTTCAAAATCCTGTCCCCCTCAAGTGAGGCATTCCCTGAATTAAAATTAGTCATAACCAAATCCACACCAGCATTTTAAAATGGCACATCACACCAGCGGTATTATGTTGAATAGCAGTTAGACAGTACAATCCAATTTGTAAATATATAAATTGCAATAAACTAAAAGATGTATGGCTCATGGAAAAAAACACCTGCACATTTTTTCATGAAATGTTCTTTATCTAATTTACATTTTAAAGTAATTTTGCAGTGGATAAAGGCCCAACTCTTGCTATTTAATGGGCAAATAAATGCTATGATGACAACAAAGTGTCTGTCAGAGACACATCCGCACGCTGTGTCTTTCTTGCTCAACAGCTCTTGTTTTTCCACTGACACATTTGAATTCTTCATTTCACATTGAATTTCGCAAAAAGCCCTTAACCCAAATTTTTCAACTGGAAAAATTAAGAGGAAAGTGCGAAATAAGATGTGATGCAGCGGGCCTGTTGGCTCTGTACCCACACATGCTAATCAAAGCTCACAAATGACGGGGCTTAAAAATTAAAAACGGGGGCCACCACCTCCCAAAAAATGTCCTTAAGAGCGCTGCTGGTGTAGAGAAAGCCTGATCAACACCTAAACAACTGATTTAAAAAAAAGCACCTGAGAATGCGAGTAGCGCCACTGAACCTCCTCTCTCCTGATTGGATCAAACGGGACCAGACTCCTTGAAGGAAGTCTCAGAGAGACCCACAGTCGGGGAGGAAAATGGGAGCTTTTCCACACCGTAGGACGCAAGCCACCAGCGGCACAAACACCATTGCTCTCTTTCAAGCTTTCTTCAAGGCCCACAGAGCCCATCTGAACGAACAGTGAGGGGTAAGGCCTACAAAAGAGCACCGTTGCTAGGGAGAAAGGGACCTGCTTCTTTGACAATGTCCACATCCAGGCCAAGCAAACATTAGAGGAAGCATGGAACAGCCACGGCCCTGGCTTGAAGCTAGACTAGATAGTAGATAATAGCTGAAGTGTCCTGCTCTGGAAACCTTTCACATTTTAAATTCCCGTCATGATCCAGCAATACTTCATACCTGGCACTTGAAACAACACGCTAGGGCTGGGCGAATAATAAAATTTGAATTTCAACAAAAAACACGTAATCAAGATAAAACTATTATTTTGTCGCATTCCGTTTTGCAATGATGCTTTCATTTTGTCTTATAACTCTAGCACACCATGCGCTTTCGCCAGTCCCTAAAAGCCCAAATTGGGCCGAAGTAAACAGGACCATGTTGGAGAGCTCGGGCTCTTCAAAGTATACTTAATTTATCCTCTTGCAGACGCGTTTCAGCGCCTTGTGGGCATCTCAGCTATTTCTGGATGCAAAAGACATAGGCCCTATGCCAAGACGAGTTCTTTGGAATTAGCAATCTTTCACACTGTGTGTAATTAACAGATTTGTTTGAAATGTTTGTTTAATTAAAAGATTCGCTGAAAAGAATTTTTTTATATGCCTTGAACATTAACCAAGACTAACTTAACACTCATGAGCTTCACTAGTCTAGGGCATTTCCTGGTTGTTAAAATACAATCCGCGATCTTTTATAAATTTTCTATCGGCACAAACTGTTTCCCATGCACAATATTGGTGTAATTATCGGCACAAACTGTTTCCCATGCACAATATTGGTGTAATTATGAATTTCTTTTATATGCTTAGAACACTAAGCCACAAGGTTTACACTCTTTTTTTTTTTTAGCTTAGCAGGGCATAAATTGCCGTCTGTGTAGTGAGGCTTCAGCGTGTTGCGCTTGCACAGTCAATGCGCACATGTCCGCGCAGACACATTATTATATAATATAATACAATTCACTTTCAGTTTAATTATATTTAAAGAACAAAGAAATATGCTGTTTAAAAGTTTTTTTTAAAGTTCAATAAATGCAGGTCAGGATGGTACCCAAGTCAATGAGTAATTGCCTTGAATAATCATGATCTATATTGACCAAAATAATCATGAATATGATTTTTTCCATAATCTAGCACCCCCCCAACACACACGGGGGTAATTGGACAAACACTGTTCTTGGAACGCTGCCCCGGGAAGCTATTGTGCAACTGCGTGGCGGAAGGGGGGGTTCAATGGAGAGCCTATGCGTTGTCGTCATTGAGGACACACCCCGTAACATTTTAACCCTCATTAGAGCCTAGCATAAAATGGCCATTCATAGGAACAAAACTAAACAAAACAAAAAAATCAATTGTCCAAATAAGCTCAGTGTAAAAGAGACACTAACTTACACAAACTTGAAAACTACATTCCACAAGGATCATTTGCATGCCCGTAATATCTCTAACATGCCACAACCATGCAGCAGTGTGGGTAACGTAGTTCACAGCCTTCTGACCATTAGATTCTCTTCAGCAATATGCTTATTGTGACTAATCTAAGGCTTTTACAGAGGTGGTAATCCAAAACATCAAGACACATTTTTTCAAAATTATATCCTGACCTGTATTGATGCAATTCTCCTACAGAAGATATGAATGTACAATTTATGCTAGTGACCAACGGGGGAAAAATGCTATGTGCGAGTGTGCGTGTGTGTCATTGTTTTACCAGTTACAGTACCTCAGCAGGCACATGGGCCTAGGTGTGTTTAGGTGTCACCGAAGATATTCGATCCCCCTAATCTCTACACCCATGCAGCCAGCCCAGCGCTCAAGGATAGCACAGAGGGGATGCAAACATAATTTTTGTGAGGTTAATTCTGGAAATATCCTATCCAGGCCAAGGAGACGTTAATTGCATAGTAGTGGACCTGCCCCCCTATCCTCCCTGTAAACATTAGTGTCAGTTACAGGCTTTGGAGGGGGACAAACGTAAACCTCTACTTCCCCCATAAAGGACGATTTGTCCCTCCGATTGCCCTGGCGAGTGTTTACGAAGTTGCTGTGAGAGGATTCATCCCAACATTTGTTTAGAAGCACAAGGACGGGCAGAGCTGAGCATACAAACCCAGCATTGTTCCCTTCTGCTTGGTGAAAGTATTGCCAGAGATAGGGAACTGATGGGTGGGGGGCAGTTAGTAGACTATTCAAACCTCGGGGAGAGAGTCATGCCTTTAGGAGGTAAACTCAATACTGCTTCTACATAAACATTAGGGTTTTCTGCTATTTGTGCAAAACCAGGCCTTTTAGAAAAGTGCAAGGGACGACAACTGAAGATCAGCTGCTTTTACGGTTAAGAAGAGCTATTACTCTGCTAAGTGGACAGAGCTCCTCTACACCCCTCTCTCAAACAACCTCCTCTTGCTGCACATTGAGGGTTATAAATTATACAATCAAAACCAATATGTTCCACCCTCTGTGCCTGTAGGGAAACAGTTACGAGAAGATTTATCTGCGAAAGAGTTCATGACTTCAGTGTTATAAACCTCCAGGGATTCTGCATTATTTTATTTGTTTTTTATTAGAAACAAGGAACCACTTAACCCGCTCTTAACTCTGGGGCATTTGGCTTCACATCAGAAGATTGTGTGTCACCAGCCCCTCTCCAGAAAGGGGACAGCATGGCCAATATTGCCTCTGGAGATATATATAAAAAAATATTTTTTAAAAAGTTAATTCGGACAGGATGTCACAATAATACCAACTAGAGTTTATCTAGAAGGCCGTGGAAAGACCCACTGTGCTGAGAGCTTCATATACTCAACTTGAGATCTACTTTTCTAATATGCACTTTTAATCACCAAATCTCAAACAGGAGATCTCATCAAACTGCAAAACACATTATAATCAAGTCATTTAGCAGACACTTTTATCCAAAGCGGCCCTTATAGTGAGTACAATTACAAGTATTAAGGAGCAGGTCGGGGTTAGACATCATGTTCAAGGATGCTTACAGGGAAGCTAGGCTTGTTTGGGATGGAACCCACAACCCTTCAGGTGGGAGTAAACCACCCTAACTACTAGAGATGCACCGGTCGACCGGCCATCAATCAGAATGTAAACGGTTTTTGCTGGTAACATGCAATCGGACGGTTTGTTGTTTATTTCGGCCAATTTGTGACAAGTCTGTAAACAGGACATTAAGATTGTAATATGTAATGTCTGCAAAGGAAAAGTTAATCCCAGAGGAACTACAGCGAAGACGTTCGGCACAACAAATTTGAGCCAACATTTGAAGGTGAACACCCGAAAGAACACGTTGAGGGGCAGATGTACGTACGTTACAGAGCGCAGCGTAAACAGCGCCTCAGCCAGTGTGCAGAAAGCACACGCTGTGCCTTTTCATTTTACGTTGGATGTACCAAACCTGCAACTGATCGCGTCACTGCCCTCTAAATATAATTTGCGGCGCCCGGATCCCTGACTCGGTGGTTCGATGATATCTCTTAATCTGTAAACACTTCACGACTTCTTGTTCACTCAGTTGAAAAAGAGTAACTATAGTGCCGTTTGGGTAAGTGAAATGCAATTTCCTAATAAAAAATTTAAAAAAGAATTCTTTCAAAGTATACATTTTCCGTAGTGATGGAAAGAGCTGCTGATACATGGCGTTTTAAGACCAAGGTGCAGTATACCACTACCAATGTCATGTCAGTTTAAGCAAATGACGATGACGACGAATGATAATAGTGTCATTAGAATCATGAACCATGTTGTGGAGCTCATATTGCTAATTAAACGAATATAGTGACCCATAAAATGGTATGGGCAGTAGCAGAGTAAGATGTCCCTACCAAATTTCAACCTCCAGTAAACCTACGTGTCTTACTTGGATGACTGATGCCTTGTTTCCCTTATGCAACCAAACACGCTTTCTGGATTACACCTGCTTTTAAGAGGCGGAGAAACTTCACCGCAAAACAGACATGCACTTTTCCCTCGCAGTTTTCATACATACAACAGAATAGGTAATCAGTCTCTCCTTATGCATCTCCTTCCAAGTTTTTGCATGAAGCTCCCACTTTTCCCTCGACCCTCCCATAAATGCATAGGCATGAGTAGTAAAAGCACAACTTGCCAATCTGCACTCCTGGCAGGCAGAATGCGGTTTTAGCCATGTGCAGTCTGTTCGTATATACCATGCCATGTTTTTAGGTGCACGTTGCGATTAAATTATGCCTAAAATGGCCACTAACATGTTAGTACATCTGCCTGTGAGTATCTTAAATGCGTTGATGATGCTAAACACTCATGGTAGCCTACACTGACGTGAAACATGTCTGCGGTGTGGAAGTGTCCAAGGAAGACATTAGGAAGATAACCATACAATCTATTTTATCTATTTTATATTAGCCATTCAAAATTTTAGCGTCAATATCTTTTTAAATACACTGAGCAAAATCTATTGGCATAATATTGTTCATCTCACTGAAAAGATTAGAAGCTTGTGATAGGTCAAATCAATAAACATGAACAAAAAGGTGCTTTTAACTAGGTTTGGTTTAACACAACCTGGCTATAACTATCTAATGCATTGTGTGTATTATGCTACAGTGAAATTACACTGTCTACTGCTTTGTCTTTAACTTCCATTTTCACCCACACCATGTTAAAACATCCAAAATCAAGTGGGCAGACAGGCCTAGTTGGTTCTGCAGGTCCTTATCCCTCAGCTAAACCTGTGTGTGCATATGCGCGTGCACCTGGCCTTCACAATAACCAAGATTGGTCGTAGGCAGAGAACAGAGCGTATTTTGTAGTGTGAGCAGGGCAACCAGCATCCCTTGGCGGGCTTCTGCTCCCATGAGCGCACTCACTTCTGCAAACCTCCAGCACCTTAGCCAGTCAGCCAGCCAGCATAGGCCTGTCATCACCACAACAGAGGTCTCTATTCATCCTCGCAAAGACAAAGCCAAAGCCAAAAGTGTACAGCAGCCATTCTAGGCATGACAAGCATCCAGATATCCACCAGTGATATCATTTTAGGCTTCTATGGGCTGGTGCTTCGGTTTCTCCGCAACCCCTCTACCTTCTCTTCCACCCTCAGCGCCATACTCCTAAGAAAGATGTCATGAGTTACCTGGTAAACCTTTAGTTTACCAGTTTCTTGCAGTTGATTTTTCGAGACAGATGTTTTTCAGGTCAGGGGTGGTAGCAGGACTCGGGAGGTGAATGTGGCTCCCAGCATGAAGGTCCCAGGTTCGAATCCCTATACCGGTATTTTACTGGTAACTTCCTCACATTTCACGTATATTCTAAAAACTGATCTCGGCACCTGGATCACCCTTGGCCACATGGGGCCCCTGAACACCACAGTTATTACTCCACCTGCAGATATCAGCCTCCCCCCTCCACATCTCTCTCCTGAGCATGTGTGGAGGTGTTGATAAAGGTAGATAGAGATAAGAAGGAACAATCTTTGCCGAGGAACATATTGCAGCTAGAAGGACACAACATCAGACTCATGGACATGAGCGGGAGGGGCAAGGTGGCAAAGACAATGTGAAAATGATTAGGACAAAACCAGCTAAAGGGAGAGAAGCCAGTATTTTTGTTTAATTGAGCTAAAATGAGGTTAGACGACCCGGCTCTATCACACAGAACAACAATAAATATAAATGACAAAAAACGTAAAGGTCATGTATTCCTTGAGGGGAAAGTCCATAAAACTACATACTGAGAAAAATTACATTTTTGAGCGTGGCTGGTCTCCTATGAGATTTGAGATGTTTGTGGATTTTGGCATAAAAACAAACAGGAGCAGCGAACTGCAATCAGTCCATAAAAATATGACATGAGAGTTAGCATAAATGCATAGCATTATGTTACATTTTTTATTGTATTTTATATCTTCTCATTGTTGCCTTTAGGAGTTAACAGTATTCTTCAGGAGACCGTACATATCTCATAGAGGTGTCCCCTTACAAGATGGACGTCCAAGTGGAGAAATTTGTCACACTACCCCCTGAATGTGATTAGAGACATGCGTCACGTTAGCGTCACTTAAGGTTTTGGGCGTGTATTTGAGGGTTATTGTCTCTTATACATCTTTATAAATGTATCTTGTCTTCTACTTATTCCTTGTACACCTGTTTAGCTCATAACACTGAGACCATTCCCTTACATTATTCTGCTATTGTGACATGGACATTAGTATTCAACATGCTGAGCTTCTCCTCCTCCCCATGACAGTAATGTGAGTAGATCATTCTGCAAGTTGCCAGCCTCCTTATTGTGTCGCATAACTGGAAAATTAGCTATTATTTAGCTAACTTCAGTTTACTTATTTATTTATTTTTTGCAAACAATAACTTTGCAAACTTTCTTTTGGCTAGCCTAATATGTGATAACACCATATTGTGTGAGTCAATGTTTTCCGTAAACCGTGACGCCGCTGGCTTCAGTTCCAGTCAAGACTGTCGTAATGATGCAATATCATAGGTTAACTATTGTTGTTAAACCACGGAATACTCAACGTTTGTTAACTTCTGCCTCTTGATTGTGAATATTTAAGGCGAAGTATATTTTCATCTGAATATAATTTACATGCTTTTTGGATATCGACTTTTTGACTTTGAATAAGCAGTCTTCCTTTTGTGCCCATATATAATGCATGTAGCATTACATACATAACACTAGACCTTTTTTGTGTTTTCATTTTTGTGTGCCTGTGCCCGCATGTATATGTGTGGTGTTTATCAGTCTATGTCTGTTTGTCCTGTTTGCTACTCTCGCTCTCTACCCCCATCACTTCTCTCTCCAAACTCAGTTTTGACCTGTTGTTTTTATTTATACTGTATGTGCAATTGAATCTGCTTAAGGTTTAAAGGTTATTCATCCTAATATTAGGAGTCTTGTTTCAAAAATCTACTCAGAGCCTGGGTTAATCTTTATAAACCTAATATTTATCCTATTTCCGAAACATGGTTACTAATTAAAATCACTAATGATGATTAAATTAAAATGGTTTGTTTTGTATAGAGCTGACAGGGCTTCTAGAGGAGGTGGGGTGGCCACATATGTTGCTGCAAATCTAATCTGAGTGTGTCATTCCTGATAGAGTGAATGTCTTTTCATTACCATTATTTTTCAACAATAATTTAACTATTGGCAACATTTATAGGCCTCCCTCTGCTCCAAATGACTCCACAAAGTGTATGTGGAGTCTATTAATTCCCTTGAGAAGCCTAATGAAATGATTATCTTAGGTGACTTGAATAGAAACCGGCTTAATCCTTCCTCCTCCAATGATACCCTCGGCTCTCGGTCAGGAAAACTGGTTCCAGAGTGGCACCAATTCTTGGCTGATCTAGAACCAAGAACCGATTACGTCAGAGGCTGGGGCGGGGTTATCGTGACCAACCAAAAACTTTTGTGACTGCCATTTCTTTTTTTAAAGAGCTTCAGCATGAACATAAAATCTAAACAGTAGTCCGAGAAGGAGACAAACTGTCTCCCTGCACTGGGGTCCTTAACGGAAATACAAAATATACTCAGTCCTCAGCGATAGACCAGCTTGCCAATTTACCGGGGCCTTGATCGTGGCAACAGCCATGCTTGAGGCGATGGAGGATGTTGCAAAGTTACACTAATGCTGATGTTTCCCCTCGTTTCCAGCCAGCTATGCTTTTCTTAGCTGTTGAGTGAGCTAACTTTCCAGTAGCGACCAATAGTCGAGCACTGTATAGTTCCAGCGTTGAACCCCATTAATTTTCAGTGTTTCCGAGGTAAGCTCTCTGGTAAATGCATGAAATTACTGAATTTTTTGACATTTTTTAAAACGCATTAGCAGACCTCTCATCAATTTAGTCAAAAGTGGTAAATTATGTGGTCCAAATCTTTTACAGGTCGAATCTTTTTCAAAATGCGACGTTAGTCTGGACAGTCAATCAAAAAAATAAGATTTGGAAATAAATCTGAATTGAGCATTAGGGGATGCAGTCTGAACGTAGCCATTGTGACTGGTGTGGATGTTACATTTACATAGTTCAAGACGTTTGAAATGTTATTGTCACATACACAATCATACACAGTGTACCCATTAAGCAAACCAAAACAGATATTGGTTTGCTTAATGGGTACACTTACCCTGCACAGCATCAAACACAATCATATTTGTTGTTTTTGTTGAGGACTATAATTTTATAATTGTAGGTAAAGTGAATTGAAGTGAAATATGGGACATTTTTTACATTTCTGGGGGCAAGGGGGATTCCCTGAGCCTCGTCATCGGCACAGGAAGTACCTGGAAGTACCTGGAGGGCGTATGACACCACACCTTTGACTAACCCATAGTTTCACTGACATTTGTGTATTTATGGGAGACCTACAAACACTAGACCTTAGGTGTCCCACTTGGGTAAATAACCCCTATATTTTGTTTAATATTTAGTATTAACATCATTGATTCTGTGCTCACTCACCCACAAGCTACTACACCTACAACTATGTCGCATGGTTGTGATGTCATGAAAAGTAATCTTCCAAATTGTCTAGATTTCCATTGTTAGAAAGAATCTATATACATAAGCACCAAGGGAATATTGTGTTTTTTTTATGTGTAGTGTGCGTGTAGCGTAAAATGGGCTTAAGTCTTTCTTAAGTCTATCTTCCTCTCTCACACAAGTTTCCATAATCACCCAAACAAGTCGTTAAACAATCGCTACATAAAGACATACCGAACCGACAATATTTATTATGCCGCACAATTATATAGGAGAAAATTCAAAAGTGAGTTTTCATAATAGGTCCCCTTTAACAGACAAGTTGTGAGAGAGAAAAATTCTTGGATATTGTCGCAGCAAACAGACACCCGAGGGGTGAGGGGCCCCTTTGACTGCACCAGGAATATGTTAATAGGCAAAATAAACATGGATTTTAGATTCATTTCCAATAGTGATACACCTACGGTTGAATCCGATCTTCCGTTATTGAGTCTTTTTAACAACTTGGATATCTCAAATAAGACAAGATACCAACAGAAACTTAACGAGGCTAGTAGGTCTAGCCTATATGCGATCCATAGGCCTACTCAATACAGAGTCATCTTTTCGTACTTCTACAGCATTGCAATGTGGTCGAAATTCCTGGGACACTCTAAAACACTTATCATGAAAAAGACTTAATGTCTTAATGTTCCAAATCAGTGATCAATTATCACCTAAGTTCTCTCAGACATCTCGTCATAAAAACTTTAACCTGTCAAAAATCTAAAACGAAATCCTTTGAATATGGACGCTATTTACATTAAACTAATTGTTCAAAGTTCAACTTTGAACTTTATATATTTAAATATTTCTTTCTTTAATTAAATAAAAGAAATGTAAATTATACATAAACTACAGTACTCTCACACGCCCTCTCTCTTGCTCTCTCTCGTGTTAATTCTGGCGTTCTTACTTGTAGGCTGCACACGACGCATCACATACACAGCAAATTAAAACTCTGGCACTCTCTATTGGCCTTCTCATGTATGTACATACTTTATATTAGCTGCATGGTGCGATATTATGCGACGCCAAACCACGCAAATTGATGTTCCACCATCTGTAGTATAACCTGCTGCCTGGACTGTATGTCTAATTTCTAGCTGCCTTTTCCTTCTCACTGCTCTTTGTCTTCAGAACTGCCCATTGCAAATTATCCATTATCGGATTCTGTAATCTCCTATCAAAACAATAGCGCTAGCCAAACTGATAAAACCCTGCTTCTGCGTGCTCCTAAGCGACACGAAAGTTTTGAAATGAGATTTGCACTCTACCATGCTGAGGGCACAGCATTTTGCGTGTTTAATCTGAGCAGCCTTTAATGTGTTCGCCTAGTTTATCTCTGTTGCTGTCAATGTTTACCGTTTGGGCAGCGTGAGAACGTGAGGCTGAAGGTGAAAGCGTGTGTCACACGCTAGAAGCGTTAGAGTTGGCATGGAC
>JAOEHI010021406.1:0-11266 GCA_025447815.1 Percopsis transmontana | reverse complement strand
GTTTGGGCAGCGTGAGAACGTGAGGCTGAAGGTGAAAGCGTGTGTCACACGCTAGAAGCGTTAGAGTTGGCATGGACTTTTTTTTGTGCAACAAATGTAACCACTATGTCTGTCCTGTTGCTGCCTGTTGTGCAAATATGTAAATCTCATCATAAGTCATGTCAGGTAGTGTAGAAATGCAGGAAAATAATTTGAAAGGGAGGGAAAGGGAGAACCCTCAGACACCCACTACTAGTGTCCCCCCCACATTATATTTGTTCCTTATGGAAGATGGGGTTAAACTTCGGGTGCATTACCTTAGTTGTATAATAAGTTTGCATTAGGTTGCTAGCTGGATTATTGCTACATATGAACATAACAAATTTCATTATGCTCTAATTGGCTATCGATGCAACTTAATCTACAACTGAAGATTGAACATGATGAATCGGCGGTAACGCCCACAAAATACATTCAAAGATGTCCCCAGACATCGCCAAACAACCTCCAGCAAGTGCCAACGCTAGTATCAACCAATGGGATTTTTTGTACCCCCTGCCATGTTGGAAGATGTCTTCTTGGTGGATGCCAGACTTAATCCTGCAAATGTGCCTGTGAATGGCTTTTTTTTTTTTTTGGGTGGGGGGGACGACTTCAGAACACAGTGAGTTTATGTAAATGCACTCCTCCCATTATTGGTCCACATTGTCTCTAATTATTTTGACAAACATTGACACAGCATGTGTGGTCTTTAGTGTGTGTGTATGTTACAATTAGGTCATTTAGCAGATGCTTTTATCCAAAGCGACCTACAATTACATGGTGCAGTTACATGGAGATAGGGGTTAGGCATCTTGCTCAAGGATGATTACAGGTAGGCCAACTCTGGGGCTCGAACCCATGACCTTCCGGCTGGGAGTCCAACACCTAAACCACTTGAAAGCTCTAAGCTTTTAATACATAGGTTACCCAGAGAAACCAATGCTAGGCAGGGCAGGATGAAGCTTTCTATCATGCAATTAATTTTACCAGCGCATTCCCTAACTCTACAAATATAAGTCTCAAAACCACACTCTAATCTCAATTCCACAGCTTTCCCGTTGCCTGGGTGATTGGGACTCCAGTTTTCACAAAACAATAATTATGACAAATGTATGCATCAGTCACTTACCAAATCCTCTGTCCATGAGCTTAGTTTAAGGCAACGCTGGAGAGAACTAACCCATATATGCAAGATGTGTTTTGCACATAGAAGAGGGCTCCTGATTAGGCACAAGAGGAGCTGGGGGTAACAATCAGATTACGTCCCTGTAACATAGTCATGTAATGGATTACTCTTTTTCTGTAATTGCATTACATACTGATAAAAATCTTGTTACTTTCATTACACAGAATTTCAATTCATTAATATTCATTCATTCGTTTTTTTAAACAATTTCTGCACTGTAACTACACACATGCAGATCTTGCTTCTTGCCAGTGGCTGACACGCTGTTAGAAGCATTTTAAAGAATATAAAATAATAAAAGATTCACAAAAGGTTTACAAATAAGAGAAAAGACTGGTTTTCAAAAGGTTTGGGCAACAACTAAAAAGGACACTTTTGGGGAAGAAAAGGGAGAGAAATGTATCAAGAACACAGACAAGATCAGTCTCCAAATTCCTTGGATTCTGTTTACTGTGGAATTCCTGCGGGATGTGTGTCACTGCACAAGTGACAATTCAAATTTCGACTTTGTCACATGCCAGATGGAAATAGTAACAGACCGGTAACCCCATGTTTAAACAAGGTGGAGGTGATTTGATATGGTGGGGGGATGACATAAATAAAAGTTAGACATTCTGAACTTGTGGGATGTGGCTATTTACAACACCCAATTAAATGAAATTATTTATCGGGTGAAACCACACAAAGAACTGACTTAGAAAGTGAGAGGAAGCGATATCACTTCTCCCGTATAAACGGCTATTAAGGATGGTGATTTCCTGTCATTAAGTTGTTGTTAATGCCATCTTCGCTCCAACCAGTCTGTGGAAGAGTCAACAACATCCCAGTCCAAAAACAAGTTTTAAGATGGCACACCTTAAAACTTGTAAAATACTGCCAACGCATCCACAGACAAATAACAGTCTATTAAGGACTGACCCCCTCCTCGCCCTTCTTACGACTAACAACAAAAAGTCTTAATGTCATTGCCCGAACTCTCAACTCCAGGTCAGGAAGCCCAGGTTTAAAAAAGGTTCACCTTTGTCTGAACTCCAAATAAATAAAAGCCCAGCTGTTAACTGGCCATATAACTTCAAAGCGACATACTATCAGGAAATAAGTGTAAGAGAGCAGCAACTTTAGGCAGGAGGCATGCAAATAACCTTTGGCAAGGCAAAGCAACAACAGTATTATTAACGTGCACTCAAAACATGGCAGATACTTCCCTACAGTATTCGCCTTCAAACTGTCATGGGAGCTGTCAATGAGTTATCAAGATGAGTGAGCTTGGCGGAATTTTAAAAGGATTCGCATCATGCTTCATCTAACACACATTACAATGCAAGCACGTACAACACACACACACACACACACACACACACACACAGACCCTGTATAAACTTTACAAAAGAACACAGTCAACTCTGTTCCACCTGTTGTGTACTTTAGAAACGCCCAGTGGATAAACCGTAGATCAGATTAAAAACGCCATTCCCTGTTCCAAGTCCTCCACCAGGAACATAAATAAAAACCACTGGGTTCCTGACACAACTGCAGTGTCAGACAGCAAACTAATTCCTTAAAGCTCAAAAGTCTTTTTCCCCCTTCCTGTGCTGGAGTAAGGCAACACCTCCACCTTTATTGGTACAGCAGCCTATTTAGGCTATGTGTTCACTAACACAAAAGCCTTTTAGAAACGCCGTGTACAGCCACCCACCATGCTAGCGTTTTTACAGCGTTTTCCAAAATATCTACATCCGCGCAGAAAAACGTCTATATCTCTGAACTGAGCATGCTTCAAGCATGCGTATAGTCCAAATCAAGACTATGGTCATGCAACATCAGTGTTTCTAAAAGTCTTCAATTTTGCTGCACACAGGACGGCAAAAACATTGTTTCAGAATTATCCACTTGGGGGTGCATTTTTGAAAACCTCTGTTTTGAGTGGTGGAAAATGGCGGATTAGTGTGGACAGAATGTAGCGTTTTCAAATGTATCCATGCTAGTGTGAAGTCTAGACATAACCTTAGTGCAAAGGCCCTGCAGTTACTTCACCTCTTGGTTTTTGCAGTACCACATATCAGGGCGAGTATTACTCAACAGCCCTTTGAAGAGATTGGCCCTGCCTCCACCCTTTCACCATCTCTCCTTCCCTCAAGCCTCGACAAAGCCTTTGATGTTCATGCATGGAGCTGTGTTGTGGCCTCCCTCTCCGTACCCGATCATATCTTCTTAGACGGCACATTCATGTGGTTTACACTTGCAGTCGGAGACCTCCAGCAGCTATTCAGCTGGCTTCACAGACCCCTCCCAATTCAGGGTACAGGGGCGGGCTGTGAATGCCAAGGGGAAGTTCAGCAGGAGGGCCCCCCCCTCAAAAAGGTTAGAGGCACAGTATGGCATCAGAATAATGGTGTGCAGTCAGATACACTGTTTACGTTACACAGGACCAGTTGGGAATTTGCGCATTCTGTCAAAGTCTTAACGAGTCAGAACACGCTGTGCAGAGGTACTCGGTTTATAGTGAGTTCCAATTACAGAAAGCCAGCACTGATCTTTTCCTTGACATCAGCTGTGTTACAAGAATTGAGCAATCTGTCAAAACTAAAGTTCAACTTCATTGGAATTGACAGCCAGTAGAACGTGGGAAACACTTTGGGGACACGTCTGTCCCCAATATCTATACACAGAGACACAATACGAAAACTAGCCAAAAAGAGCAATTTTCTTGCAACAAAAATCAAGGACTTATTTCTAGCAAACGGGGTAAAAAAGTAAGGGGAGGAGGTATGATAGTTGTGTGATATATCTTCCTTTAAGTACCCTGGGGCACTCTGCCAGGGAAAAAAAAAAATGAAGCGCACAGATAACCCAGCTTTTTCTTGTTTGACCAAAAAAAGCCCAGTCCATCATAACTCTGGCCCCAATGTGTTGGACTCATGGCCCCCCTCCTTACCGGAACCGCAAGCCACACCAAGAAGCCTCCAGAAACCAATCTGGGATGTTGATAGTAAAATTACAGATACCCAAGATGGCAAGGGCCCCCACCACAGATGTGTAGAAATATACTAACAGGAAATGATAGGAAAGGAGGAAAAATTTGTGACAGTGGACTCGTCAGATAGTGTGCTAGCAGTGAGCTAGGAACATCACTGTGATCCCTGAAGAACAACAACAAGTGTACAAATGGAAAGAATATTTTACTGACAGGCAGACGACAAGTGGTCTATATACATTCATGATGCAAATCTAGATTAACAGCGACAGAGGTATATACAAGGTGATAATTTTGTACCAATGTACACAAAAGAAGGAACTTTAAACCTTGAGTTCCTGAACTTAGGTGAGAGGGACAGCATTCAGATAAGACCTCTCCTTTCATGAAGGCAGGAGCCTGAGACAGTAGCAGTGCATCCGCTACTGTTGTGTTCTGTGTGTGTGTGTGTATGCCTGTGTGTGTGTGTGAGAGAGAGTTAAAACAGAACAACAAAGTGACATATCTATATCCTGAGCCAGAGGTGGAAGTAGCGAATAGAGAGTAGAGAATGTGCAGAACACAGGAAAATGCAGACATTAACCTCTGAACACCTTCCCAGGCTGTTGGTGAAGAAACTGAGTAATGAAAAAGCAGGCTGGCTTTCCCTGGTTAGTCAGCACATTCCTGGCCAACAATAAATCCTGCATGAGCTGGACGAGCCACTGTGAGCATTGTCATTTCATTGTCCTCAACCCTTAGCCTTTGTTTTCCAGCCCCTCTTTGTCAGTGGAGAAAACACTGGTTTGTGGATGGAAAGGACCTTTCATCAAATATCAGACGTGCGCGCTCGTGCGTGCGTGTGTGTGTGTGTATAAAAATTAAGGGAACACTGAAATCACACATTGGGTCTTGATGAATAAAATATATACAAGATAAAAAATATTTACTGTACATTGTTACAATTAGGTCTTCAGTCTTGGGCTATTTTGGCCGTTTTTGAATACTTTAGATTTTACCTTTATATACCTAATTTAAAAATGTTTACCATGCCCATGTTTGGTATTTTTTTCTCCGCACATCACCACCTATATGACCTGCCAATAATTTGTTCATTTTGACATACTGCATCAACATATTGGACACAAAATACACACAAAAAACATGAATTCAGATTTGGAAAACTATATAAAACACAAACATGCTCAATGAAGCATTTTAAAAGGGTGAAAATGTAAACACAGGTTGCAAATGTGAACATACAATGGTAAAATTTAGATAAAGTCAAGCTATATACAACTAATAAGAATAAAATGCAGGTGTGGCCATAGGCATTTTATTATATTTTTAGCTATGTCACTCTTCAAAACAGTTTATGTAACGTTAAACAATCTGACTGAGAGCTAACTAACGTTAACGTTAAATTACAGACCTCACATTCCCAGAGTATGAAGGGTTCCCAAATAGTGCAAATATAACATAAAAAAGTTAAAATTGCGACTAAATCAAACTATAAGCAACTATTTACAAAAAAAAGCAGATGTGACCATGGTTGTTTTTTTTCGTTTTCGCTACGCTAGCTTCTCAATCTGTCTCTCTACCGCTATCTCCAGACTACCGCTTCGCTCGCCGGCTTCGAAACTCAATGCGCTCCTCCCCCACCTCCCTAGTATATTCAGCCTGTAGAGCATAGTCAGCAGATTCAGATATTTTTTTCCCATTTCTTTATATGACAAAAAATGAAGATATTAAGATAAATACAAACCCAGCCCCAGCTCCATTTGCATTATTTTACACATTATTTTATACAAAATAGTAAACTTATATTATCCTATGTCCGTTTTTACTTGGTCTATTAACACAAAACAAAAACTAGCATTGTGTTTAAAGCCAGCACTTTCGACACAAGTTGACGGCAATGCTCAACGTGACTTTGTTTTTATGCGGTGACGTGTTGAACTGGACACGTGATCGTCGACTTTAAAGAGTCAACAGACACTTAATATTTTATAATCTAGTTTCATCTTCAATAAAATTGTGTTCATGGCTGTCTATATTATATATCTACAGTAAAAAATGTTTAAAAAAAAGTGGTTAATTGCTTGTGACACAACTAACTATGAACAACTTCGTATTGATGGAGGTGGCTCAAAGACTGGAAATCAACCATTGCAACATCGGCCTGGAAGCCACATCCCTCCGTTTTGAGAATGTAAAGTGGACCTAGTACATAATAGGTTGGACCAACATTTGATGATATTGAGATTTCCGAGCTGCCATCAGGGGTCATTTTGTCAATGCCGCCATATTGGAGGTAAAAAAATTATTTCCAATAGTCACCGATCTTCCTTTATCAGAGACAAGATAACAACAGAAACTGAAAGAGGCTGGTATACGCTTTCCATACTTTTCGTACCTCTGCAGGGTTGCAATGTGGGCGACATTCCTGGGACACTAACGTGAAACGTTTAACGTGAAAAAAGCTTTACGTGGCTTAATGTTCCAAAATAGCGTCCAATGATCACCAGATTTCTCTCGGACATCTCTTATCATAAACAAAATCCTATGACTATCCACGTTATTTAAGTTGAACTAAATAGTTCACCCTGTCGTAATACTTGTGGTAGGTAAAGATAACTCTTTAACAAGTATGTATACCAGCCTTGTTAAGTTTCTGTTAATATCTGGTTTTACTTGAGACATCTAAGTAGTTTAAAAACTCGATAAAGGAAGATTCAAGTGCAGGTGTGTCACTATTGGAAGTCAACATTTTTTTACTTCCAAAATGGTAGTGTAAACACTGTCATTATGGAAACAGTGACATATGTCGAAATCCTCAATACCAACACGAGAACAACCCAGGTTAAATGGGGGTCCCCCTGGAGAGATGGAGAGGACCAGGTTTTATAGCTTATCTATCCTGGTATAGAACATCAAAAGACCCAGTGGAAATTGACAGCGCCTGTACTTACTAGTCCCACGTGGAGCTGTGAAACACCAGTCAGGGAGAAGACAGGATGAGGTAGAGCATCAAAACAGAGAAAGCAGAGAAACAGTGGCTACTGGTTCCTAAGAAAGTGTTGGGGCTTTGAATGAGGCAGAGTTCGCCAGTAGGAAAAAAACAGCAGGAAATAGGGTGGCTCTTTTGAGAATGTCACCCACTATTAGCCTTAGGGATAAAGACACTTTATTTCCATACAGGGGAATCTAGCTAAAGATCTTATCCAGAGGGATTCGGTGTTGTCACAGCAGTGGTTTTCAAACTTTTTGACCTTTAACCCCTCAAAAAGAAGTTGTTCATGGTGTGTGACCCCCACACCCAACCCATGTGTGTGTTGCAAGCTGGGAAAAATGCATACACATTTGATTTAATTATTATTTATTTTTTTAATTGGGGAGAGAGCAAGAAAAACAATTGAGTCTGATCTATTCCGAAATGGGGAGAAATGCAGCCCCAAATTACTTTGGCTGGAAGATGAAAAGTCGAGCTGGTGGCGGTTTAAGAGACGATAGCACTTAAAATAAAATAAAATTAAATACAGCTGCAGAGCCAATAAATAAATAAAAAGTAGGCACACTTTTAACCTTTTAAACCACTGTTTAAAAAAGGACTGCTACTGTTGCGTTGGGAATGGCACCGTCACTGGTACCTCCCGTCTGGGTCCAGAATATTACGGCCTCTTGGGGTTTACAGACTGTGGTGAAAATGGCGCTGGATGCCTCGAACACGAAAGCTCTCATTATAGTCTAAATGCATTGAGACAGAAGTCCTGCCAATTCCAAGGTAGGAACTCTAGTATTTTGACTCAGCGATGTCTTCAATCAAAAATCTAAAATGTTCCACCTACAGTTAGAAAAAAACAGTTCCTTTAGAAATCACTACAACTCTAAACTACAGCTACAAGTGTTGCAAATAATTATTTTTATATCAAGTTAAGGTGCTGTAGGTAGGATTTTAGAGCTATAAATTTAGTATAATTTCTTAGAAATGCCATAGACATCTGTCAGCTATCAGTAAGTGAAGTGCTTTGTGAGAATATCTGCTCTGGTTGATAGCCCCTGCCTCTATATAATTTAGATTTTTGGCCGCACCCAAAAGAATTTTGACCAATCGGGGCATCTTTTCCCTGATTCTCAAATCCTACCTACAGCAGCTTTAATATGCGTTTAATATGTCATTTTTTTTAATTACTCGATTATTCTGTCATTAATTTAGTCCATAAAATAGCTGCTTTGTTACACAACAGTCTACAAACCACAGTCCACAAAAAAGTGAATTGAAGCTGTATGCACATTTTATTATAATAGTACCTAGATTAAATATATTACAAATTTTAAAGTTTGCTTGATTGCAAACATTTAAGTCAATTGCTTTTCTTTTGATCAATTAAATGTGTTCACCCCAAGTGTATAGGAAGCTCAACTCTTAAGCATAGGTTGATGGAAAATGGTCCAAAAGTAGTAGTTTCATCCATTTGAGTCAGAGGGTGCTCTGTGTTCCACTGAGTGGGCAAAAACCACACTATTCTCTCTGGGTCTTGCTGACGCCAATATGAGTTCCAGCTCATTCCCTCAGTGCCCTTTGCCATGCCACTGGCTGGGTTCCTGTCTCGCATGCTAAAAGCCCCCTATCAGAAAGACAATAACAATATAGAAATATGAGCAAATTACTTAACTTCTGCATCAACATTTCCAATGTTAGGAAGCACTATGAACAGCCTTCAAAAACCAACATTGGCCAGATGAATATATGTGAATTATGCCTCCATCTGTCTTGCGACTGATGCAACATACAGTACATTCTTAAATGCAATTACAATTAGGTCATTTAGCAGACACTTTTATAAAAAATAAAAAAAACATACTGCTTTGCATGCTGCAATTACAAGGATGCTTACAGGTAGGCCAACTTGGGCTCGAACCAACGACCTTCCGGCTGGGAGTCCAACACACAGACCACTAGACTATCCTGCCCAAAGAACCAGTAGGCTACTCCAGACTTTGTAGCGTACTTCTTTACCTGATAAATATCTTTGATATTGCAAACCAAAACTTGTTCCACCATTAACACCTGGGCAATGTGCCAAGAATGATTGGTCACGCCATCATTGCAATAGCATGTTGCCTTTGTTTACAATCATGCCCCAAATTATACGCTAGTACACAGAAAATAACAAGATAGGGTCTGACAATTGCCACCACCAGAGAGCTGCAGTGATTGAGTTGACATGGAGCTGCTGTCCTATAATATCAAAGCCGTGCGATTTGTGAAGTTGTTATGTGAATGGTTTTGACAGCCATGAAACTGTACTCATTTGAGCATGGGGAACGTTTTTTTCTTCCGCATGGTTTCTTTCCATGAGCGGATGATTTAAGGAGACATTGATTACTTTGCTATTATATAGTCAAATAGGGGCAACCAGGAACCTGGCTTACAAAGTCTGGGGTTTGGCATCTTGGCCAGAGTGCAGTCATCTCACTTTGCCTCCTTAGGGCAGTGTAAGCAGAGAATTTACTTAATTTATTATTTCTGGCCCCAGGAGCACGTGCCGATTTTTTGCAGTCGTCAGGCAGAGCCGAGTGTTAGCTTTAGGGAATTAGCCAAGGAGAGGTGGGAGAGTTTGAGTGGTTACAGTGGTTACCCCTTTGCTCAGGAGCTCAGCCAAGCCCCCCACTTGTTTTTCAACCCTACCTGCTGAGGTCTGTCCACTACTGCACACAGGAGGGCAACACAAACCCCTCAGGGTCCTGTTTAAACAGCAAGAAGATACCTACAAGTGCAGTAAACCTCAACCAGAACAAACAGACATCAAGTGTAGTGGAAATTAGAATACACTGGAACATATGTAATAGTTCAGTGCCAATTTTATCCTACACCCCATAATCACTAAGTTTACATGCTTAATACACTGGGTCAACGTTATTTAATAAAAACGGTATTTGATTCCACTTACTGAAATTAGTGTCTGCGTTACTGCCAAGACTGTGTGGTGCCCATTCTTTCTAATTTCCAACTTTTATAAATCTTAAAGTAAAACCCATAGAAAGCTGAAGACAGTGTTCTGAAATGGACAGACAGACTGCCCCTCATTATAGTATGAAAAATATAAGCTGCCTCTAAGTGGTCAGGAGCTATGTTAGCAAAGAAAGCAAACCTAAATAGATGTGGTTTGCGATGTAAAGCTGAGGTCCAGAATTTCTGTGCGGTTAGTGAGTGGCGCCAAATAGTCATTGCTATACAGGGGCCATTTTTGTTCTCCGTAGCCCCTTTTTTTGATCTTCACATTTCATCTTCGGCTTTGAAAAAAGAATGTCTGCACACATTTACTCAGAATGGTCAAATTTCATTTATTAAAGTCTTTGTCATATTTTCATCATTCACCAGCCTTCTGTTCTCTTAAGCTAGCAGAGATTTGTGATTTGCATTGGCTGTGCCCTCTATTTGGGCAGGACATCCAAGCAGGATTTTGAGACAAAGATTTTTCTGGAAATCATTGGACAGGTAGGGTAATGGTAGGAAAAACCTCTTAAATTGTACATGCTACACTCTTTAGAGTGAGGCCTACACTGTAACTGGTTGAACCCTGATGGTACCTGGTTACATCCAAGGATTTATCACAGTTATAGGCTAATAACATGTCCTCTCACCAATGACCATTGATATCATGACGCTAAACTGGTTCCCCATACCAGGTCCACATTTTAGTTAGGCCTACTCTAGCTTACCACAATGGTACAAGTCACACATTTTTATGAATTTGACCAACGTGTCCTTCTTGTTAACCCTCATTTGAAATCAAGGAAAAAATCTCACATTTGTGTGGCTTCTTCTAGGAGGCGTATAAGAAGACTGTAGCAGCTATTTTCAAGTAAACACAAATGTGAGATTTTATATTTTATTTTGATCGGGTGATAGCTGGGGGTTTAACAAGATAATATTGGATTAAAGACATAGCATTTTAAAACTTTTTGAGAGGTCAAGGAGATCAGTCCAGTGACTAAAAGGCTGGATGCCAAGTCCAACAGGGCTCTACACTTGGGGGGGGGGGGGGGGGGGGGGGGGGGGGGGGGGGGGGGGGGGGGGGGGGGGGGGGGGGGGGGGGGGG
>JAOEHI010021395.1:0-22075 GCA_025447815.1 Percopsis transmontana | reverse complement strand
GGTTTTTAATTTTGCTTTGCTTTTTTTTTTTTGGGCCAACAAAACCCCCCCCCCCCCCCCCCCCACACACACACACACACACACACACACACACACATCCCAACCTCATCTGCATAGAGGGGTACAAAGAGACTGCAGAGATTTATTGCACAACCCAACATTTCCCAGACTGTAAGAAGCTCTGTCCTGTCTAAATGCCTATACAGTATGCTTTCTCCTTAGAATGCAAAGCTCTGGCCTTCGTTTTTATCTGTAGGAGTGTTCACTCATCTAGGACATGCATGATCCAGGAGGGACATATCTCACACTTGGGTCTGTTTTATTTCATTCTCTAGTTAAAATGCCACCTCTTAAAGTATCTCAGCCTCTATACTGAAACCTTTTACACGAGGCCCTGCAGCTTTGCTTTCATTGCAGAAAATGTGAAAAGAGGATAGAGTAAAAGCCTCCGTCGTGCAAACACACAATAAGAGTGTTAATCCTACCTCTGTGATCTGCCAACACATCAGGCTGGCCTCTGGTGTGATCCGTGGGCCGTTCCCTGCCATGGGGGTCCTGCGCTGCATAATGGAGGGTCACCTGGGTTTTTTGTGTTCAAACACAATGATATTGTATCGGATGGTCCACTTTCCCCTGACTCTTGGTTGCATCTTTTATTTTTAGCCAGGCCAAATATAATTATTTTCTTTACCTTTGCACTCACAAGGAGCCAGGAAAGTGGCACTGTATGTTGCTGATATTATTGAAGAGCTGCTCCAGTAAAGTGAAACCGGGTAGAGCTAACACCTGACATAACTTGCATTATATTGAAGGGAAGGGAGGGATGTAATTTTAGCATGTTGTCATTAGACAATCTACATAAGGCATACATACTTATAAAGGCAGGCTTTAGGACCCAGCAGAAGTCCCGGGGCCTAAACCACCCTCCCTCTTGCAGACTCTAGCACAGTACTGCCACTCAGCTGATGCACTGAGAGCAGGCGAACCCTGCCTGCTTTCCTCCTCGCTCCTCTGTTTTCCTTTTGGTTCATTCATCCCAGCTGAAGTCGGGTCGTCATGGCGGATTGTAGGCACCAGGATTGAGACCCCCGGTCTCTGTGACCGTCAGAAGGGGGGAGGTTGTACACTGAGGATTAGCAGAGGGATGGTGTGAACAAAGGTGAGAGAGAGACAGAGAAAGGAGAGAGAGGTTTCAGCAGCATCACCAAATCCCCCCTGTCCGACCCCACCCCCCACTGTCTGGCCAACGCTCTCTCCCAAAAAAACACACTTCCTCTGCTAAGACGGCAGCCGAACAAGAGCCATGTCTCAGACGAGGAGGAGCACATACACCCGGGTGAGTGTGCGCTACCTCACCGAAAGAGATGTGTGTGTGCGCGTGCAAGCGTGTGTGTGTTTACATTGCTTCACCCATCCAGTGAGCGGTACAGAACAGTAGTTTCAGACTATTGTGTGTTAAGTTAGTGCTGTTTTAATATGTGCGCCAATTTGCGTAATTTTTTCTGGGTCACCTGCAGAATGAATTCCTATTTTAAACGGACTGTTTTTTTATTTGCTTGTGCATTCATCTCTGAATGATTGCCTCTTTCTTCACCTATTAGTGCTCATGGTGCTCCTGGGCTTGACATTGTTGCCTGGATGTCTAGGTTAGGATTTCAGTGATATATAATGATAGTGAGCAAAGCGAGTCATGGGGCTGTAAGGGTTCTGTTATCACTGGCCAGGGGACATTCAGTGTGTGAGTACTAGAGGGCTTCCTTTTTGTCATCTGTGTCTGACTCAAGCAGTGTCCCTGTCGCCAGGAGGAATGACATCACTGCTCCCCTTCAGTTTAGAAGACCTCTGTCAGCCAACCTCAGATCAACTTCACCTGCCTAATGGTGTAGTAAAAATAGGTGTCTCATGCTGTAAGAAACCTGCAGTCATTTCTTAAAGACCTCCTCAATTCTCAGAAATACTCTTTGGCAGGTATATATGCTAAAAAACAAACAACTACTGTGTGTTCTTTCTCATTTTTACATTGATGGTGACCTCAGGCTTTTATCGGAGCACCATGGCTGATTAGTTGTGCTATATTATAATTGTTCCAAACCTCTTTGGGTTGTGTGGTGGGGCTTGCGTGTGTCGTAGAGTAGAGTGGTGATAAATAATTCAACCTGATGTCCTCTGAGCATCCGAGCCTCCAGCACATGGCAAATGGGCCTGTGCTTTTGTATAAAACATAATGAATGTTTCATTACTGACTTTGAGTGGATCTACTTAATTTTGTTGTCTAGCTAAGCCCTAAGATCTATATCCAGTCGTGTTTTTTTTAATTGTTAAATATTGTCAGAAAGCCATGGTTTTATAGATTATAGAATTCCCATCTGATTTAAAAGCACGAGAGAATCCTGAAACAAAACGTTCTTTATGTTACCACATTCCTTCCTATACTCAACTCGAGTTTAATGCCTAGCAGAGGCCTTGACTCTATACTCTGTTCTGATTGGCTGGAGGGTTGTCTAATTCAATAAATGTAAACACAGCATATGCTATATGCTTTATTGTCAGTTGATCCAAATTAACAAGTTTCCACAAACGATAGCATTTAATTGAGAAATAAATAACCCTAAGTGACCCTTATATTACAATGTAACCAGGACCAAAAATGTGACAACAGCAACACTGAATAACATAGGATAAGTGTCATTCCTTTCCAAATAGTATAAATCACTCACCTACTGCAATATCTTCAATCTTTGGCACTGCTTGTCCTTACCAAACCAAGGATGGTTCTACGTTGTTTATCAGGAGCAAGACGGTGGCACATTGGGCACAAAGACAGGGTCGATGATATATTCCCAGTAAGCAAAGGCAGAGTGGGAGCACCTTAATTTAGTGGATGATAACATTCACTTCTGCTCATTCCTGCTGAGTCACCCACATTTCTAGGACACCACAGTGTTAGATTGTGTTCTACAGGATTATTTTATTACAAAGTGTCACGGCCAGATTACACTTAAAATTTGTGTGATGTGTGATTTCCCCCCTCCCTCCCTGCCTTCAAATGTATTCCCAAAGCCTTGCTATGGAATTACCACAACCATTTAGCATCCTCAGCTGGGAACTAATAATGAAGCTATTTGAGACTATATTGTCATCTAGCAACTACAGTCTGGGAGCACAGCCTGATCTGTGTCACAAACACAACCATGATTAACAGTTTGATTCTCAGTACACATGTTGTTATCATATTAGCACACTTTATGAATTACTACTAGCTAGAGCCATTGCACCTCTTGCTTTTAATTGAATGTGTTTGTAAAATAGTCTATTAGCTGTGAATGGCAAAGCATCAATCTTGCGTGTATTAGTGAACATTTTATAGGAAACCATTTGGCAGTGGCAGTCCATTTGAGTTAGACTGATGCCTGTAATAAAAACACTTCTGGTTTGTGTAAAGTGATAGCTGCCATCTCCAACTGTTTGGTGACTGAAAGGGAACTGCAAAGTAAGTTCAAATAAGCCTTTGTGCCTCTTGTAATAATACCTCGGTATTTGTCATATTATCTTTTGGGCGTAATAAATGCTATACCGCAAATGTGACATTTGAGTCTTCAATAATAGCACAATGTCATGAAATTTAACCCAAACAGACTCCCACTTTGAGACCTAGAACAGCACCACCACTCATAAATGACATGTCTCTGAATGCCCCAGACCACCAGCAGTGGCAGTAGCAGGATGAGCTCTGACGGGGGCGGCAGGCCGGCTAAGGTGGGCTCCCTGGTGGAGGTGATCGGGAAGGGGCAACGCGGCACAGTGGCCTACATCGGCACCACACTCTTCGCCTCTGGGAAGTGGGTGGGTGTCATCCTGGATGAACCTAAAGGCAAGAACGACGGCACCGTGCAGGGCAAGCGCTACTTCACCTGCGAGGAGAACCATGGAATATTTGTCCGACAGTCGCAGGTAGATCACCTAGATTCTTATTTTTTCTACCCTACAATGAATACAAAAGATCCATTTTCCACCTTTTTTTATTCTTGTGGTTTCCCTGAAAAGGTTAATATATTATTGTCTGTGTCACTGCTATATCACCTGATTGTTTATGTACACATTGGGCTACATGCTGTCCATACACTGTTTCACTTACCACTTATGTACTGTAGGTGTCGCAATATGACCTATGCTGGAAAGTGACCTTTAATATTAATCCAAGGCATTTTGTCAAATAGGTTTACCAGTAATTTCAGTTAATGTAAGTTAATGGTGTCATTTTTCAACAGCAATTGTCAATTTATTTTTTAATGGTAGCTATATGTCTCACAGAGAGAAAATAAATACAGACTAGACACAGATTACAGATTAGTTTCAATATTGATTTGGTGCTGTCTTACTGACCTCAATAAAGACTGGCGGCCCCTTACTGGCTCAGCACCACATCTGTGGCAGTTACTATGGGAGCAAAAATAAAAATGCTGTCTATATTTTTATATAATTTTACCAGCTGTTGTTCTGCCCCCTGATGTTTGTAACTGCCCAATGCCCATTGTTTAGCTTTTGAGGTGATATGAAGGGGACAGGTAGTGAAACAGTGGTGATAAGGTCTGTCTCTCTTCCTCTGTCTGCCTTTTTCTCTGTCTCTGTGTCAGATCCAGCTCGTTGATGACGGGGCCGACACAACGTCCCCTGAAACACCTGAGCTGGCTACTGCCAAGGTCCCCAAGCGTGGTAAGGATACACACACGGGTACACACATTGTTCGTATATTGTCCTTTCTTATCTCAACCTCACTGAAATGGAGTTTGCATGTACGTGTTTAGAGCAATAAGTGATTGAATTCACAGGTCAGAGCTACTTCAGAATTCCAAAAATGAAATGTGTGTTCATGACGCAGATAAGAGAGCAGCTGTATTTAAAACACTGACATGAGAAGGGATTTTATTGGGTGGGTGGTTTGGCAGGTTTGTATCTGAAAAGACACATTTAATTCCGACAAATTACCAATTTATTGTTTTGTTTTGATTGTTCGAGGCCATCCTGACCCTGAAGTTCCCACAATGACCAATATTTTCTATTACTGTCCTACTTTTCCTTTTGAGACTATTTATAATATCTCTAATAACCGTTGCTTATTCATTATGATTTTATTGCTTTGTAGTACTTTGTTTTATTGTAGTATTATAGCTTTTACACTCGATGAGTTTAGTATGACAATGAAAAAGAACTGTGATTATAAATCTCCTGGTTAATATAATCATATAGTATCATGGTAATGTTAAACTTTACTCATTCTGTGTCATTTAGGTATAATTGTGTCCAATTATACCAGAAGCATGGTCATAATTGGTAAAATAGATTCTTGGATGCTGAAGAACTGTATTAACTGCTGTGCGTAAATAAAGTTAATGTGAAGGCATTATGTCACCAGCCAGATAGTTCGGTGAATCTCGGTGAAAAAAAAAGAGGGCGCAGGTTTTTGCACTGCGATTGTGGCCAGTCCACCAGAGAATAGCCTGGGTGTCTGAGGCTCCAACAGAGTGTGCTAACGGGCTGTTTCCATGGTTACAGCTCACTGGTGCTATGAGGTTTCAGAGCCAGGGAGAGGGAGAGAGAGGTTTACCTTCCACGCAAAAAGTGGGGGGTTCTGGTCCACCAGCCAATCCCTGGGCCTTGTAGATGGGCAGAAATCTTAGAGACACAAGGTCAACGGAAACGTTTCCTGGCAACAAGATGTTTCTGTGCGATTAGACAACAATATGTCTTTCCTTTCCTTTCCTTTTAGACAATAAGAAGGATGACAATAGTGATATGACTGTGTTCTTTCTCTTCTCTTCCCTTCTCTTCTCTTCAGAAATCCTGGAGACTAAGTCTGCTAAGATGGTGAGTAAGGTTTATACTGCACAATGAACTCTTCCTGCTAATCTGTAGTTTAGGAAGAGCCTAAAGCACATAAACACACACAAGCAGAAACACGTGATTGACAGTGACACGCATCCACATACTGTAGATGGATTCATAATTGGTTTGCACACACAGGTAAATGCATGCAAATAAACGAATGCATGCATGCACGCTGAAACATGAATGTACATGAACATACATGCACATTGTACTAGGGATTAAACTAGTTGACATGAACACCGGCTGATATTTAGCAGTAGTCCTTTTTTTGGACGTGGGTGTCTATAATAGAATCATCCAGATTTCATGTTTTGTCAAATAAAAACTCCAGCTATTTGACTATATATTATAGTTATAGTGTTATCAGTTTATTTTTATGGTGATGATGTAGCAACTCGTGTTTATTTTTATTCTACTGGGGGTTTACATTTTACAGCAGCAAAAAAAGTTTGTATGGTGGTGGAGGATATATAATGGTGCCGCTCAGGAAAAGCGACATGTGGAATTATTTTCAACAGTTGATGATAAGGTTCAGTGCCAATTAAGTCATATGAAACCTTTTTACAGTTCTACAAGTGCAATGAAAAATAATTTACAAATGATGGACAAATACATATCTCTAACAGAAGAAAGTAGGTCGCGATGACCTGCAGTGAGGACGAATCCGCACATATACCTCTTTCCCACCTTCAAATCCTAAAATATGTTTACAGAAAATTATATGAACACTAGAGGGGTCCACACTGAGAGTAACAAAGGTATAATCTTTTATCTAAAAATATAAGAAGTGCTGTTTTATCTTGGTCCAGCAGAGGGAAGTGTTTACTTGGAAATGTCTTGTCAGCCATTTAGCTTCCTAAATCTTTGACTGTAATGCACTGGCTGTTTATTTATGAAGCATCTCAGGTGGATATTCCACGAAGAGAGCTCAGAATATTGAGGTTTAGCAAAAATAGTCTATGTTAGGCAAATTTCCCCATTCAGCTTTAGCCTCTTGACAATACCCCATAGATTTTCTGTGGAGTTCAGGTCAGGCAAGTTGGCTGGCCAATCAAGCACAGTAATACCATGGTCAGCAAACCACCACAATATTCATATTTTTTGAGATGCACCTGTATAATTTTAGTTTTAGTTGTGCATTGATTTTAAACAGGATAAACATAATTTATTTCATATTAAGTTTCCCATTGATCACTCAGACAAAATGATGGAATTGATATACAGCCATCGAAAAAATTAAGAGACGACTGCACATATTTACAAATATTATATATATATTATTTATAATTTTGTATTCAATATACTGTATTTATATACTGTATTTATATATTTTTTAATTATTTAATATATGTTTTAAAATACTTTTTTACATTTATATTTTTATTATTATATTAAAAAAATATGCAGTGTTCTCTTAATTTTTTCAATGGCTATATGTCTGAACTTTTCCGGAGTCCAGGGACTTTATACAAGCTCTCAAAACAGAGAAAGCCACACTTAGCTTCATTACTAGCCTGTGAGGGAGCAGGCTAGCTCAAAAGAATGGGCAGAAAATGATGGAAATAAGCCATTCATAAACAATATAAGCAAGGCTTACTCATTTAGCTCACTTCAAGGAATATCCCCCAGAACTGCAATGCAAGGCTGGGATCAGTTTTACCTGGCAGATTAGGTCCACATCAGCTGTTACTGTCAAATGAGGAGAAAATGCAGCTTGATATTAATTAGCTTATATCGTTTTAGATAAACCTAACAATAATTAAATGAAACACAAATTTGAGGACGTTTTCTGAGGTATAAATAAAACCTGTGTCCTAGGCCATGATGGCCATGTCCCCCTCCCTCACCTCCAGTTTATTCTTCTCCTGGTCTCCTAAAAATTTTACTCCACCTTCAAAGTCACAATTAATACGTCTCTTAGACTTATGTAACAGTGAAATTCACTCAGAAGTACTTTCAAAACACAGAGTCAGTCTTATTTTGGTCCCACAGACACTTTGACACATACTGATGCACACAGGGAGTGAGTTGGCTGGAGGTTTTCTCAGTCAAAAATAATTTGTATGTATTAGAATCAGAATTAGAAAAACCTAGAAACTATTTATGGAACAATAAAGATAAGTGTGAGTGAGTGATTGTGTACTGTGTACTTAACGTAGATTTTTGGTCCTCAGTGAGCACATTGACTCTCCTCCAGCATGCCACTAATGAAATCTGTGACCCTCACGTTTACACCCTCCCTTCTTTCCTACCTCCTTTCCTCCTCTCCTTTCCTTCCAATGCTCCCACAGCGAGGTGTGAAAGCCAAAAAGGTGCTGCATGTTTCTCATACCCCGGTACAGTGGTAATGTTATGATGACCTTGGTAACTGTGCCTCCAAATGGCTCACCCCGTCTGACCCATAACTCCCAGCAAGTTCATCCCAGCTCCACACTCGTTCATGACGCCGGTCATTGGGTGTTTTTGCTAAAGGGAATGTGTGATGCCTGGGGAGAGATGTCATCCCTGTATCCGCCATACTGCCCCACCCATCTTCCCTCCCCTGTCCTCTGTCCCGTTATGCTCTGTGCTGTCCTCTGTTTGAGTCGGTTCAGTTTGTCCCCATTGTATCTTGCCAGGCTGTCATCCGTCACTTCATGTTGAAGGGATAGTGTGTATTGGCTACTGGGTCCCTGTCCCTCCACAGACACTTGTGGGGTGTGTGCATGCATGTCGGTGTGTGTGTACTTTTGTGTGTTTCCAATTGTGCGCTTTTGATTTTTATCAACAAAATGTAGTAGTTTCTCTCAACCAAGGAATTTCATGGTGATTGGAGGCAAAAGGCTGATTAGTAGTAGGCCCTGTCCAACATATGAGGTTTTAAAATAAATAAAATCAATCGTGATCTCACACACTATCTCTTTGACATATTATGTACATCACGTGCATCCATGCTCATTGGGAGGGATATATTAGCTGGCTAAATTCACTTGTAGAGACCTATGATGTCTTGAAAATGTCAGACTCGGGGTGAAGCCGGTGATCTGAGAGGGTTTTAGGAGCCAAGCGCTCTCTGCCTGCGGAAGGTATGGATTTCCTGCCATCTACATCTTGTGCTTCATCTCAGCCTGTCTGTGGACCTCAGAAATTAACCTTTTCTGCTACCTGGATTCAAGTAGAAATACTCTCTCATGGTCCAATTCAAAGTCAGACAGCTGTCTCAATAGACTTCCATGTAGTGTAAAGTAAAGCTTCACTGGATACAGGAAGGAAAGTGAAATATAGAAGGACGAACTGCCTCAAACTGAACGTTTCTACACTGTTATAAATACAGTGAGTTGAAATGTTAACCAGCATTGCATTTCTGTGTGTGGCCCTCCCGGACATCTGTCACCTCAGAATCTGTGTTTATACTTAAATACATAGAGTGGCTTGCATTTTGCCAAGGCAGGACCTGCTGACTGTTGGTGTTGCGCCGGGCACTAACTCTGTTCCCCTCTGTTAAGCCGGGGTCTGCTGCCTTCAGCTGCACTGGTTCTTCTTCTGCATGCGCTGGAGAAAGCAGGGACATGATACCGTCCTTCTCTGGGCATCTCCTCCATCAAGCACCAGAATGGTGTGATGGAGAGATGGAGAATGGGGGAGAGAGAGAGGAAGAGTGACGGATTGTAAGGGAGAGAGAAAGAGAGAGAATTTGTGTGCTGTTCAATAATTCAGAAAGACATTCACAAAGCTGCTCTGTAATGGATAACCAGCTCAGGAGGATTCCAGTGTCCTCCCTGAGCGTGGAAGGTTGTGAGTTCAGGCCCCGGCCAGTCAGGGGGTCTACTCTAGGTGGTGTACATTAAGATGGAAACACCAGATAGGTTTCTGCCTCTGTAATATATAAACACAGTGTTTCTATCCTTATCTTTATTTTCAGACTTTAAATAACAAAGACACATTGATATTAAGAATATTTTTTTTGCAATTGACTGCTTAATAGATAAAATTATACTTTATTGATGCCTTTTCAGCTCAACTAGTCCTTATTGCTAGTCCTTTATTTGTGTCATGTGACTTATTGGCTGTTTTAATCTGATGGCTCTGGGGCTAAGCATATCATTTCTAAGATTAGCAACCGTTTCCTATACTAAAACTACACTATATACTGAAACTACTATTCATTTCTATAGGACAAAAGCCATTTAGCTCTAAAGTCCACACTGTAATTGACTGTAATAATATACTGTAAAGTATAACATACTATAAAGTATAATAGCATATATATAGTATAATATACTGTATACCTGTAGTATAACAGACTGATAAGAGACTAATAGATCCTCGTTTTGTTTGCGGATCATTTAATTGAACCCATTGGGAGCCAGCCAGAAGCGTTGCTAGGATACAGGCCAGGCTTGCATCATTGTTGGCACCCCCCTCCCTTCCTCACATCTCCCTCCCCCCTTCAACACACCCATAGCTCTATCCCAACCTCTTCCTCTCTCTCACACACACACACATACACACACTCATTCTGCCCTCTTCCTCCCCCCTCCCTCTCTGTCTGTCTGTGAGAGGTGGTCTAGTGTGTTGGGGGGGGGGGGTAGTGATGTAATGTAAGAGCGGGGCCATTGGCTCAGCTGACGGCGAGCGCGGTGACAACGGGAAAAGGGAGACAGCGACAAAGGAGAGGAGGGAGAGAGCAGGGAAGAGGAGACGAGCGACATGTAGCAAGTCCTGATCAGAGGAGAGACGAGGCGAAGCGCTACAGATTATGACGGAGGAGCGAGCCGGCAGGAGGCGCATCGAGGAGCAGCGCAGCAGCAGGGAGGGAGGGAGGAAGCCTGCCTGGGAAACGAGCCGCGGCCATTTGCTCTGCTCCAGCTTTCTGGGCTGAACTGACCCGACTGTCTTGTCTGCTGTCTGTCCGTGTGCCTGGCTGCCTGGCTGCCTGTCTGTCTGTCTGGCTGTCTGTCTGTCTGTCTCACACCCGACACTTTGGCAACTGAGTGTCTTTGCCTGTGGTTTTCACCTTGGTGTGTGACTGTGTGTTTGTGTATCTCTGTTTCTGTGTGTGTGTGTTGGTGTGTCTTTCTCTCTTGCAAATATGATGAGACAGACTCCTGCATCCCGAAAGGTACAGACCACCACCTGTCTATCTGTGGGGATGTGGTTGTTGTTGATGTCAAACGTCTATCTGATTGTTTTTATTGGCAGAGCTGCTGTCTTTTTGTTAAAATGGTGTTTAAGTAGTATTCTGTGTACAGAAATTTTAACTAAGCAAATCTCTCTCTCAAATATGTCATCTTGCTGTCTGCTACACTTATTTGACATCAGTGCTGATGCCATTTGTCTTTTTACATGGCTATCCAGGCTTATTCATCTGTGTGCAAAAGCATTTTTAATTCAAAGAGTGCAGCTATATTTGTGCAAGTCAATGTGTTTTAGTAATATGATATCATGCTATTGAGTTATTAGATGCCATGACACACAGCTGAGACATTTCATGAAGTCAATGTTTATGTTTATTGGTTATTGGTTTATTGGTTCATTTGACCCCAGAGATAGACTCTGGGGTCAAATGAACCCCAGACACACCTGATAGAATGGATCTTCAGCTCTTGTTTGCTGCAGCTGTTAGCCGTGGCTATTCTGCTGAATGGTCCAGTACTAATCCTATAAAGGAGGCTAACTAGCCATGGCCACTGATAGGTCCAAGAATACATATTGGAGGTATAAAGTTGAAGCTTTAATAGAGACAGATAGACCTGAAGAGGAAAAGGTTATCTGTATGTAAAAGTTATTGATTTATGTTTAGCAATATAGTAGAGTTGTCTCCTGCTCTGACAGTTCTGACAGGTGACGTGATTGGACGTTTTACCTTTTAAGTTAACTGTCAATAATTTAGCTTTTTGCCATCAACTATGTGCCCTTCAACTATAAAAAAAAAGTGCAACATGAGTACCTGACAATTCCACATATCCAGGCAAAATGAAGCCTGTATGGCTGACAGGGCTACTACACTTACTGATGTCGAGAAGCCACACAGAGCAGACTGGACTGTGGACCGGATCCACTGTGTCCCCTGAGACACAATGCAGTAATTCAGGTCTCTGTGGTGGTGCCAGTCACTGGTTCTGTGTTACCACAGAGGTGGGGTCTCAGTAAGGCCCACGAGACAAGAGAGGGCAGAAGGAGCAGATGGATAATGTAAAATGATCTGATGGGCTCACATTGGACCAACATTCTGGCTAAAAATGTTTAATGAGTCATGTACATATGGCGACAGGCTCTTTTAGAGTGACGCTGGTTATATTAGATGGTGTAATATGGTCTAATAATGAAGTCACATTGGAACCTATTTCTGGTAGACTGGAGAAAAAAGGTGCAGTCATTTCCCTTTTGTTAAACGTAGGCCGTATATTATAGAAAGAAGCCTATATAATGATTGTTTTCCATTTTCATAGTTGCTCAGGCGTGATATCACATCAATGATTTCATCCAATCAGCTTGTCCTTTCGTGTGCAAATCCTGTTTCCTATTAAATGATCTCTCACTAACCCTGGTGGTTTATTTCCTTCTCTGCCCTCCCTGCTCTTCCTCCTCTCCTCTCCTCTTCACTTCCTTCCTCTCGTATCCCCTTCTCCTCAGACCGTGGCCAGAAGGCCCAAGGTGAGCCCAGTATTATTCACAGCAGTCAGGGCCTCAGAGAGTTTGCTTTATTTATGTGTCTTTTTTTTACCCCATGCAATTTGGCAAATTTCATCTCTAGATTATCTACTCTGATAAATCCATTTCACATTTATCCAGGAAACACACCAGTTTTATTTATGACACTAATATAGCTCTCTGTACCATTCTACAGAATTTAATGTTTCTCTGTTTTTCTTTAAACTTCTGCACATAAATATTTACATCTACAACAGAGAATCCTGTCTCCATTGTATTGCTTTGAAACTCACACCTGAGTGCCTGTTTTCCTCTGTGGGGCGGAATGCCACCACGTAGGAATAACAGACTGGGGTTTTAATCCTCTTATTTTTAAACCATCATTTATTTGTCCTGCTCCACATTTTCCTCTTTGCTTAATTTGTTTGGTTTTATTTCCCTGCGTTGTCTCTCAAACCGCTTTTTTCATTCTTTCTGTCTACTGTTCATCATGTCCCTAAACCTCTGTGTTCCCCCCCGTGTAGCCCAGCAGGCCTGCGGGCACCAGTGGCTCCAAAGGGGTCCCCTCTGGGTCTGCCTCGGCCTCCGCTGGGGAGATGAGCAGCAGTGAGCCCAGCACCCCCGCCCAGACCCCGCTAGCAGCCCCTGTCATCCCCACACTGCACTCCCCCGGAGCACCGCCGCCCCCCGTACCCAGCAAGGTGGGAGTGGCCATTGCAATGTATTGCTTTCTTTTATTTCCTTTTTATTTTATTGCCATCTTGTGTGTGTGCTAAAATGAACTGCTGTCATAATCTTTTTTACCTGTTCCTCTCAGGAGCACGTTTCCATGGAAACCCAGGTGAAATGACGTGCAGTGTGATAGCACTTGAATTTGAAGTGTTGTTTTTTCACACACTAACATTTTAACACTGTCAACGTTGTGAAAGTAACTGTGGGGGAGTGTGCGGTTGCCTGGGTGTGTTTTGATACTAACTTTGATACTGAATAGATGTGTGAGTGTGCATGTGTACATGATTGTGTGATACACTCCCATCTCCTTCTCCAACCAATGAGGACAAAGAGCTGGCCCACTGAAGCGATGATTGAAACTATCAATAATCAATAGCAATATCAGGATGGGGGCGTTGTTGCCCAGCTTCAGAACTGTTTCATTACCTCTAGTACCAGGGGTCATCTGTAGGTAAAAGCCATTCACTGCAGTACAAGCTATAAATAACCAGAAGGGACTGGTCAGGACTAATGGAACTGGTCAGCTTTTCGATATTGGTTCATCTACACCACCCATTGTACCGTGAAGGTGACTAGAAACAACACTTCAACAATGTTTCTACACTACATCTGCATTCTTTCCATTATTTCTAAAGTATTGTTACTTATATTAAAAACTGACATTAAAAAATACTCAAGAAAAAGTAAATGTAGCTCAATTAATTAAAAAAAGTTACTTTTTTTTCATTGCTAAGGTAATCTAGCAATAAATAGAAAATAAAAGGAGAGAAATAATTGTACAATAGGAACCTGACATGCACATACAGTTAGTGAGTGCTGATTTAAAAAAAATAATATAGCTGTTCATAATTTTGGCTCGATTGTGATTGTATTTGGCCCATTTTCGAATGATACATGACATATATATTTCATTTGTAATTAAGTAATGAATAGATGTACATAAGTATTAAAGTGCATTACTAAATGAGTACTTGTAATTCATTACTTCCACCTCTGGTGTTTTCTCTATGATCTGTGTGTTGCGCATGTGTGGTGTACACTAGCAAATTGCTTTGATATTGCTGTGTTTTTTTGGTCCAGTTTCTATATACAGTATAATATCTTATAATATTGTTTTAATTACTCTTTTAAGTGGCTTACTTTATAGGATTAGCGCTGGACCATTCCTTCCTTTTTTGTCTTTCCCTCACCTGTCCCCTGTCTTCTATGCCTTTTTCTTTTTCTTCTCTGACCCTCTCTTCATTTTTCTATTACTCTATTTCTATTTCTCTATTTCTATTTCTTTCTAATCTCAATCCCCCCATCTCCTCCCTGTGTCTCCTAGGAGGAGGAGGCTCTGCGGGGCCAGGTGAAGGACCTGGAGGAGAAGCTGGAGACCCTGCGGCTGAAGAGGGCGGAGGACAAGGCTAAGCTGAAGGAGCTGGAGAAGCACAAGATCCAGCTGGAGCAGCTGCAGGAGTGGAGGAGCAAGATGCAGGAGCAACAGCAGGAGCTGCAGAAACAGCTGAAGGAGGCCAAGAGGGTGAGGAGGAGCTGGACGGGTGAGGAGTGGGGTTAGATGGAAAGAAGGATAAGTGGATGGATGAATAGATTGGTGAATGAATACTGGGAAGGATAGAGGAAACAGATGAATTTCTAGATTGATAGATCAATGAGATCGCCTACTGCACCTTTAACACAGTCAGCGCCACACAGCCCTAACACTAACTGCACCCGTAAACAAACTCCTCCGCGCTCCGCAGGAGGCCAAGGAGGCGCTGGAGGCCAAGGAGCGGTACATGGAGGAGATGGCCGACACAGCAGACGCCATTGAGATGGCCACTCTGGACAAGGAGATGGCCGAGGAGAGGGCAGAGTCCCTGCAGCAGGAGGCGGACTCCCTCAAGGAGCGGGTGGAGGAGCTGACCATGGACCTGGAGATCCTGAAGCACGAGATAGAGGAAAAGGGTACTGTTATGATTTATGACCTCACATAGTATGTCAGGTCCAAAGGTTAGAAGATACTACAAAACGCACAACGCACATTTAACATTGGCGGCCACATTTCTTTTTTCTAAGCAGGACTGAGTGGAGCTTTCAGCAGCAAAGCCCAACCCAAACATTTATAGAAAGGGAACCATTTGTTTAATTGAAGCTATACCATCAGACATAATCTCATTTGGCAACATGATGCAAAGACATAAATTTTGTTTTAGGGGAACTTTGTTGGGTCAGAGCCGGTATACGACCAAGCTCAACAGGGGGGCATTAACTTTTATATGGTTCTATATTGTATATACTGCATATTTGATTTGGAGGGCACGTTAGCCTACATTTGTAGATTGGCCTACACATATTTTATTTCATTACAGCAGATAAAGTTAGCGTGGGCTATAGCCTACATATATTCAGCTCTGCGTCATTATAAACAAACGTTTTGCATAATAATCAACTTCAACGTATCACATCATTCAGTTGTCCAAATAAACTTACCTGCAAAAGCCTATACAACAACCAAGACCACCTACTTTGTTGTTGATAGAGAACGTGCTTGAAGTAGATGCAGCAGCAGATCCAGATGATACGTTTGAGGGTGGTCATGGTGATCCCAGTTTCCAGGTTCAGTAGGGAGCAGCTGGGGTTTTAAACCCTTTTCTGATATCCATATAGAGGAAAAAAATTTTGACAGCTCTTGCCACGTTTCAGGTTCTAGCTAGGTGAGAACACGCCGGCTGATCAGTGAGCATAGAAGAGGGGGTGGCAGGGTGTCCGCACACAGTCTCGCTGTCAATTGTTATGTAGTTTGTAGTCTTTAATTATCGTATTTTTTCACTTATTGCAAATTATTCTATTATATAATTGTATTATTCTTCAAGGAAATGTGAATATGAACATTATTTAGGGGGCATGGGGGGGCATAAAAGTCTATTGGGGGGCATTGCCCCTCAATACCCCCCCATGCCGCCAGCCCTGGTTGGGTGTTTGTTCCTACAGTAGGGAAAGAAGTTTATGTTTAGATTTCCTCCACAGGACACACATTTGATGTTTTACTTTGCTTTCCTACTGTCAGGCTCAGATGGAGCCGCATCTAGTTACCATGTGAAGCAGTTAGAAGAACAAAATGGCCGCCTGAAGGAAGCACTGGTCAGGTGGGTTCATGTTAAATGTGATTGTGAGTGTGATTGAAATTATTATCTATGGAAAGTTATGTTATATAGTTATATATCGGTCACGTCCATAAATGCAACTAAAACAGAAAAAAAAATTCTAGAACATAGCAAATGTGTTAGAAGAAACATGTCATTCAGTTTAAAAAGGCTCTCTGTTGTCTCTCACCACCATCAGAGCTCCTGGTAGCTGCAGGTTTGAAACATGTGTGTGTTCCTATGTGAAGTGGCACGTCTTACACTTTCAGGATGCGTGACCTGTCAGCCTCGGAGAAGCAGGAACATGTGAAGCTGGAGAAGCAGATGGAGAAGAAGAACATGGAGCTGGACACTCTGAGGAGCCAGAAGGAGAAACTCCAGGAAGAGCTGAAGCTGGCGGAGAAGACCATCGACGAGCTGAAGGAGCAGGTCCGATAAACTTGTTTGAATTACAATTGAAAGACATGACATAAAATGTTATACAAGAATAATGAATAGATAATTCAAACAAAAAAATGTCATTATGTCCCGAACTGCCCATTTGAACCCAGTGTTAAAAAATGTTTTGGGTTTGGTTTGACAACTCCACCAGCTCCTCCCCCTATATCCTCACGTGTGCAAGGATGTAAGGGGAAGAGCTGGCATGGAGGTATTGGGTTCTGGGGGCACTATAACCCAACAGACTATTACATACTGTCCATAGTACATATAAACTATTACAGTATATACTGTACTTCAGAATCAGAGCAAATGATGGTGGTGGTGTTATTGTCTCTGGTCCAGGTGGATGCAGCGCTGGGGGCGGAGGAGATGGTGGAGACCCTCACAGAGAGAAACCTGGACCTGGAGGAGAAGGTCCGCGAGATCAGGGAGACCGTCATCGATCTGGTGAGTTGAGGAACCCCCAGCTCGCCACACACACACACACACACACACACACACACACACACACACACACACACACACACACACACACACACACTCACACACACAGGATAACTGATATTTGTTTATTGCTGTTAGCATGTGAATTGGCCCTCCTAAGCCCCAGTGAAACACGACATTTGCCAGTACCAGTGTGTAAAATATACTGTCACAGAGGAAGTGATACAGTTTATGTATTAGGTAGATTGTTGCTATACTAGGACACTGCCCTCTGCCTCACCATCTGCAACTACAGTGGGAAAAAGGTCTGCTGAAAAACATTAAAACATAGTGCAATTGCATCTTATGACCAGAGAGGTCACTAACATGGCAAGTTATATGTCCAGGTTTACATTTTAAATCAAATTATAACTAATTTTACACCCTTCATTGACTACTTAAATATGTGTTCCTTAACATATTGGCTTGGCTTGGATTGATCTTGCATTAAATATAATGATATGCAGTCATTACTTATCTTCAATATTTTGTGTTAAATGTGTTTTTATTCTAATGTGCTCTACTGAACAATGAATTGCTTGCTGAGTAATGTCATTGTTTGGGGCCAAGGTGGTTGCAGTCTACTGCCACCTGGTGTTTAATGACATACCTGAATTATCGGTTGAATTGGTTGAGTTAAGTCCCTCTGTCAGTGATTAATGCTGCTTGGGGAACATACATCTTTAATACAAACCTTAGCAATGCGAATCGTCGGTTGGGTATTTTAGAGGAGTGGTTCCCCACAGTGCCTGTTCATTGTTTCCCCCATGTCATCTCTATAGGTAAATACGGTGTCATACTGAGTTTGTGTCATGGATCCAAACCTTGTCTGTGTAGGAGGCCATCAACGAGATGAACGATGAACTTCAGGAGAACGCCCGGGAGACGGAGTTGGAACTCAGGGAGATGTTGGACCTGGGAGCAGGGCGGATCCGAGAGGCAGAGAAACGGGTGGAGGCAGCCCAGGAGACAATGGCTGACTACCAGCAAACCATTCAGAAATACAGGGAGCTCACCACCCACCTGCAGGTCAGCGAGGGCAACTACAACAATATTACAACATGTAAAATGTAAATAAAGGGGAAGTAGGCCCCTTTGGAGAATTAAGCAAAAACATGTCAATGTCACAGAAGGCAATCATGTCCATGAGAGGAGCGGTCTTCAGGATAATTGCTGCATGTCTGAATGTGATCATGTAGGATTACAAATATATATTTACATCCATTTTTACAACCATGCTGCAGGAAGTGAACAGAGAACTCACCAGTCAGCAGGAAGCATCAGCAGAGCAGCAGCAGCAGCCCGCTGCAGAGATGTTTGACTTCAAGATCAAGTTTGCAGAGACGAAGGCCTACGCCAAGGTCAGAGCCCGTCCCGGTTGTCTGAACTCTAATCCCAGCACATGTGTGACTGTTTCTTTGTTTATGATTTGACAAGTAAGTAAGTCAATCTGTATTTACCTTTAAATAGTAGAGCAGCAAGGTGTTATTTAACGAAATTTAACGTATTAACATTAGACAAAATGCACCAAGCAATTTACGCAATGTTTTACCCCCATCCATGTTTTTCTACAGTCTATGCTCATAACCAGCAAAAATAAAGTTGTCATGGAGCGACCACGTTGTTTTGCTATGCAAATATAGTCCGGACAAGATAGTAACAACATGCTCTGTGTTGGTGTGGTCTGAGTCGTATACAGTGCGCTAACTTTTTTGGGTGTGTCCAGTTGCATGTGTCTCTGCTTCTAGCAAAGCCGGTGTGTCCCATTAAAAACTTTAAATCAACATTATACAGTATAAATGTATATATTACTTATATTACCAACATAAAAGAGGAGCTCAGAGAGGATTTACAGTGGAAAGGATAGTCCTTCTCAATACCTGCATGTTGTAATACGTGTGTGTGTCCAGGCCATTGAGATGGAGCTGAGGAAGATGGAGGTGAGCCAGGCCAACAGGCAGGTGTCTCTGCTGACGTCCTTCATGCCCGAGTCCTTCCTGAGACACGGAGGAGACCACGACTGTATTCTGGTGTTGCTGCTCATCCCTAGGCTCATCTGTAAGGTAAACCCATGATGACCGGCGTCAAACGTCAAAGTAGGGGAAGCAGATAAAGGATAGGCTCCTGCATGTCTGTAGAATCAGATGGTTTAGTGTATGTTTAGTGTACTTATGGAGCACATACATAGTTAGTACTCTAGTACTTTATTCCTGTGGTTCTCAAAACTGTGGGTTGGGACCCTTCAAGATGTCACAAGATGCTTTCAATGGGGTCAAGGGATACATTCAAGATTTAGAAACAATCGTTTTAATTATAGTATAGTTCTGTTATGCTGTTGCTTATAGTTTTCTTTGAGAACAACTGTTTTATACAGTTTAGACCTCAAATGGAAGGGAGTGTGAGTTTGACATGTAAACCCATACGTGATTCTCCTGTGTGTGTGCGTGTGTGTGCGCGTGTGTGCGTGTGTGTGTGCGTACGTGCGTGCGTGCGTGCGTGCGTGCGTGTGTGTGTGCGTGCGTGTGTGTGCGTGCGTGTGTGCGTGCGTGCGTGTGTGTGCGTGTGTGTGCGTCCCGGTCCCCAGGCCGAGCTGATCAGCAAGCAGGCCCAGGAGAAGTTTGATCTGAATGAGAGCTGTGTTCAGAGGGCGGGGCTGAAGGGAGCCACGGGGGAGCAGCTAAGCTTCGCTGCGGGCCTGGTGTACTCCCTGTGTCTGCTGCAGGCAACACTCCACAAATATGAACAGTATGTACACCCCACGGCCCCCTGTTGGTCTGTCTACTGAAATAGCATGGTAGTCTATACATTTTACATAGACATAAATGTTTGTGTGTGTGTGTGTGTGTGTGTGTGTGTGTGTGTGTCAGAGCCCTGGGTCAGTGCAGTGTGGAGGTCTATAAGAAGATCGGCTCTCTGTACCCAGAGATGAGCGTCCATGAGCGCTCGCTGGACTTCCTCATCGACCTGCTGCACAAAGACCTGCTGGACGAGACAGTCAATGTGGAGCCTCTCACCAAGGCCATCAAGTACTACCAGGTACCAGTGGGGGGCACCGTTAACCAAAAAGTTAACTTCAATAACTTTTAATCTGTTAAATTGTCAACAGTGTAGCGTAAGTTAGCGATAAGCATTAACGTTGATTTCAATAACCCTGTCTAGCAAACCTGTGATCAGTAGCGTTGGCAGAGTATTACAGGGGCAGGATAGTCTAGTGGTCTAGGCGTTGGACTCCCAGCCAAAAAAAAGGTTGTGGGTTCGATCCTCGGAAGTGGCCTACCTGTAAGCATCCTTGAGCAAGATGCCTAACCCCTATCTGCTCCATGTAATAGCATCATGTAATTGTAAGTCTCTTTGGATAAAAGCGTCTGCTAAATGATCAAATTGTAAATTGTATTTTTTTTAGCTGAACTATGGTAAGGCTAACCCATACAGAGGTGGGGCTCAAATCAGTGTAAGCATTTCAAAGGGAATTCTATGCCTAAACAATAGAATAGCACTCCCTCCATACAGCTAGAAATACCATGTAGTTTCTTACACGCAATTACATCAAGAGCAACAGACATGGATGGCCGCTACTCAGACAATACCATACTATTTCAACTCGTTCACGGTGCTACAAACACTATGCATAGTACATTACGCGTCACCCACACACAGAGAGAGAGAGAGAGAGAGAGAGAGAGAGAGAGAGAGAGAGAGAAAGAGAGAGAGAGAGAACTTAGTTAACAGAGGGATCCGAGTAAATATACAACCTAGTAAGTGATTAGACCAATATATGACCAGGGCCTAGTCAAACTTGACTTGACTTGATTTATTATATAGTCCAAAATATAATATTAGTATGCAAAGTTATGCAAAAGTCACTGTTAAGGTTTTCAAAATTTGTACTCATATTTATACAAAAATATACAATTAATATAAATAAATACGTAAATGCATAGGTTTAATTAAAATAAACATGAAAAACATCTCACGACCCAGTAAAAGACTTTTGCAACTGTTTGGAGGCCTATATTAGAAACCACTGTACTAAGATATACTGTTTACTGCTCTTTTGCACTGATGCCATTTGTGTGTGTGTGTTTTCAGCACCTGTACAGCATCCACCTGGCAGACCAGAGTGAGGAATGCACCATGCAGTTGGCAGACCACATCAGGGTAGGTAGTCGCTAACATAAAGTTCTCATAACGTTTAGAAATGAACCACATCTTTTAATAGCATAACAACAGAATAACATAAAAATATATTTGGTGGACAAATATATTTGGACAGAGGTGGACAAACCAGATCCAGAAATGAAAAATCCTAACCAGGTATTTGCTCCAACCATGCACTACTACAGCTGTCCATTATGTCGGATTTTCCATTGCAGTTTACCCAGAGCGCCCTGGACTGCATGGCGGTGGAGGTGGGCCGCCTGCGGGCGTTCCTCCACACGGGGCAGGAGAAGGCAGACCTGGCCGTGCTGTTTAAAGACCTTGAGACTTCCTGCAGTGACATCCGACAGTTCTGCAAGAAGATCCGCCGACGCATGCCCGGTACTGACGTGCCTGGCATCCCGGCAGCACTGGGCTTTGGACAGCAGGTAACTGCAGGCTGTCCATCCTCACTCTGGCTGCTAGTGGGGGTCCAGATAAGTTAGATGCTGTTTTTTTGCAATTTATCCTACCTCGACCATCCACCTTGGTACCTCGACCACCGATCTCTCTACCTAATAGCCATCCCACAACAGAAGTCCTCAATAACAATCCTTTATTCTCTATCTATCCTCCTT
>JAOEHI010021384.1:0-17369 GCA_025447815.1 Percopsis transmontana | reverse complement strand
AAGGGGTTTTCACACAAGTGGTGGAGGGATAGCGTTGGTCATAATAATAATAATAATAATAATAATAATAATAATAATAATAATAAACTTTTACAGTTGACTAGAGACAGAAGTTTGGTTTATTTGCTTGGAAAGCTAAAATGGGTAGAAATACAGAATATATGCCTCTGGACACACACACACTCATTGTTTCACTCATGTGTTTCAGCTGTTGGCACGAACAGCAAAGCTCTGTTATAACGTGGCGTGGCTTACACTGTTTACTTCTGCTATACATGCTGGAATGTTCGCATGCCTGAAAGAAAAAAACGCTTGTGATCTACTTTGGTTACAGGCTTTTTCTTTTTTTTAAAATTATTATTGGAATTACACTCCTCGATTATAGCACCTACAGAATCCCTATTAATCGTGAGTCACGTGATAATGTATATTGAAACTTGTGAATTATACCCTGAAATGGTTTGCTTGGTATTGTGCCAATTTGTGAAATTACAACTCTGTCTCCATCTCTTTCTGACAGTTTAGCAGTGTCTGTGAAGATGAACGTGCTTCTCTTTGCACCTGGCCTTCTCTTTCTCCTGCTGTCTGAGTTTGGTTTAATCAGGACTATCCCCAAACTATCTCTGTGTGCAGCCATACAGGTAAATGCAGGTAAATAAGCCTTAAAGCCACAGTGCAGAATAAAATTCAACAAAGATGTGTTGTCGAATTTAATTCTATTCCACGCTGGTTGACCCCAAGGCATATTTGTGAATTACAGTTGTACAACAAATTATTGCAGCCAGTGTACCAAGCCTCATCTTGCGTTGCCACTAACACAGGTTTTGCTGGGTCTGCCTTTCCTGATGGACAATCCTGTTGGCTACCTTAGTCAGGCTTTTGATCTGGGACGTCAGTTCCTGTTCAAGTGGACAGTCAACTGGCGCTTCCTGCCAGAGTGGCTCTTCCTGAGTCGCTACTTCCATCTGCTGCTGCTGGCTGCCCACCTGCTCGCGCTGCTGCTCTTTGCCCTCCGCCAGTGGAAGAGGTGAGACAGCGGAGGGCACGGCCAAGATCCAGCTCACCCATAGGATACTGTCGGGTTATTTGTGTGTGTGGGGGGGGGGGCTTGCTCTCATTGAAAATGAATTAATCCTGGCGACAAGAACCACCTTAAATTACAATTAGGTCATTTAGCAGATGCCTTTATCCAAATTGACTTACAGTTAGTACAATTACAATTATTAGGAGCAGGGGTTAGGCATCCTGTCCATGCAAGGCCCATGCTCAATCCAATGACCTTTCGACTGGGAGTGGAACACCCAGACCACTAGCCTATCCGGCCCCTTACCTTCATGCATGCAGCATGCAGTTCGATCTTTACACTGAGCTTAACCTCACTTCCTCTGATCCTAGACCAGGAGAGGGCATTCTGGAGCTGCTGAAGGAGCCAAACAAACGGAAGAGCCCTCCTCAGAAACATACTGACAATGATATCCTTCTATTCCTCATGAGCCTGCTACTGTCCGGAGACCAGTATTGCACACGGTTGCCTCCAAAGATAAAGCTCTGTGTCTATCACAATTTTAAGGTTCAATAGGTAAGGCTGTGCTGGTATGTGATTGGAAGAGATAGAGAGAGAGTATGTGATTAGAATTCCTAGCATCTGATTGGTTAAATCTGATGTGGAGCTCTTGTACTTATTCTTAATCAGTTCTTTAAAACTGCCTACTGCTAAATTATTATTTTTTTTATTTATTTAGTAATTGCGAATAAAAAGCACTAACACTACTACCTCTGATTTAATCTAATGATTATCAGCAATGTTTAAGTACTTTTATGCAAGTATATGCATAGTATCAAACCTTGTGAGGCACTAACCTGATGCAGTATGTAGAGATTATCATTGTTTACGAAGACACAACCCTCTTATATTGTAGCAGACCTTAACTGTCAATCACAGATAGTGTTGATTCTGTTCGTCTCTAACTTCATTGGCATGTGCTTCAGTCGCTCTCTACACTACCAGTTCTACGTGTGGTACTTCCACACACTGCCCTACCTGCTGTGGAGTGGAGGAGTCAAGAAGCTCGCCCATTTACTAAGGTGAGAGAAACACTGCCTCTGGTCAGAATGAGTATAGTAGATTGGTGGTTCTAAAAGTGGGGGTTTTCCATAGGTCATTGAGTTTGAGAACTGTTGTATTAGATTGCCTAAGAATCAATCACGTTACTTGTGTTGTTTGTAGGGTTCTAATCCTTGGTCTGATTGAGCTATCATGGAACACCTACCCATCCACGAACTACAGCTCAGCAGCTCTTCATGTCTGCCACCTCATCATCCTGCTCTCTCTGTGGCTAGCTCCATCTTCAGCCGAGCTCCAGAAGGATGTACCAGCAAAACAGAAGAGTCAGTGAGCAGCTGTAGAGGGGTCTCCTCAGACACTCCAGCCTCTGTCCTTGTAGTATCAGTACAGAGGGTGGTTGCTGTCTTAAAATTTTTTTCGAAAAATGAGCTGTTCGATGCTTCTCATTTCAGCTCACTTTTTAATGGGAAAGGATATGTCTGGGCTTCCCATACAGATATGCGTGAAGGTGAAATTGAAGTATGTGAAATGGACTATGCCGAAAAGAGCGTTTCTCAGGTTGTTTTCAAATAAATAACCAGAGATTTAGGGTTCTGGCGCTATGGAGGAGTACTGAATGTCTTGCCATGTTGAAATACATTGTAATTAAACATTTCTTCTCCACACTATAAAACTACCTTCTGCCCTTAAATTATCTTGTAACTTGTAACTAGTCTAATTAATAAATGAAGGGTGCACAAAATATTATTTTGTGTCTGAGATAATCATCACACGGTTATTATTATTATTATTGTTATTATTATTATTATTATTATTATTGTCATTAATTTACCAAGGACCTCGAACATTCAATTTAATCTTTAAATTCAGTACATATTTGAGATTTTTAATTTCTGAGCTGTTTTATAGATAAAGGCCAAAAACAACATTCAATATCATAATTTGCTACTACCAGATCTAAGCTGTTGACAATCATTGCCATAGTTATTGGTTTTCTAATTAATATATATACACATTTCCCACACTAGATTTAATATTAATGGTATACTTACAGTTTAGTGCGCTCTTTTATTGTAAGCTGAGCTGCTAGAAAACTCTTAAATTAGTATTTTGCATGCATTTTTGTTTTTATTACAAATAATGCTTCCACATTACAATAACTGCTTCCACAGTTTTATTTTTGTGGAACAATCTCATTGTGTTGAATAACACATGGTTATGATTATACATTCAGCAAAGTACATTGGCTATAACCTAAATTAACTGATTCTAATGTTTGCATACAGTATATAAGAAAAGGCCACTTGGTCTATGTCAAGAAATGTTATTCAAAAAATACAGTTAAAGATTCTCATGAGAACCGCCATGAGATACTTGGTACTGATACGGTATATGGCATGAGTTTATCATGTAATTATAATAAAAGAATATACAGTAGATAATTGTATAAAGGCATGGCTTCTTTCGAGGTACAATATTATTTGAAGATACAGTTAATAAGAACAGTGGTGCTGTAAATTTGGCTTTAATGCATCATGATCTCCCTAAAGCCGTGGGTTTCCAAGTGTGGGTCGAGACCCCTCAAGGGCAATATCAGTGGGTCGCGCAAAGATTTTAAAATTATTATTATAAAATATGCATACATTTTTGAGTGGTGTTGTTATATATTTGGTAAAGGTAAATCATATGCTTTTTAAAAAGCTTGCACTCCAAAATGTTGAAAACCACTGCCCTAAAGGTTTAATCTGGCATTTCCTTGATGTCTCACATGTTATTTGGATTATAGCACAGCATGTTGAGCTTGATGTTCTCGTCCCAGTGGCGTAGCAGCATGAACAGCTGCCTGGCAGCTCCTTTTAGCCCAGCCAGGTCCACATCTTCTGGTAGCTTCTGGCAGCGCAGCCAAAAGTCCGCCTTGGCTGCCATCATCTCCCACTCCATGAAGTAGCCGGCACAGCGGTGCTCCAGCCAGGCCAGAGCAACGGCCGTGGCCCAGGTGGAGCCCTCCAGGTCCTCCTGAGTCAGCTGAGCGCTCCTCTGGAGCTCAGCAGCACCAGGGTCCACTGGAGAACCCTCACAGATGTCTGTCTCTGAGCCGCGCCCGCTGTCTGCCTGGCCATGGCTGTGCGTGACGGGCATCTCCAGGGAGCCCTCCTCAGAGCTGGGGAGGTCCGGGGGAGAGGTGACGGGCTCTCTGTCCGGCAGGTGTCTCCGGCCGAGCCTCGGTTCCAAGTTGAGGGGTGTGTTGTCATGAGTGCGGTGGAATATAGGGGCTGAGGGATGAGTAAGGGAGGAGGAGGAGGGAGCAGAGGGAACCGGTTGATTGGAGGAGCTGCCGGTGGTCTTGAATGTGGTGGGGGCCGCATTGGGAGACGTGAGGCGGAAGGGTTGGCTGAGGCTCAGGCGGTGGAGGCTGTACGGGGACGCTCTCTTCAGGCGGTCCAGGGGGATTTGGATACAGTCGGTATAGCTTTCTGTAAGCAAGAAGGCTCCTGACGCCAGCTGGAGACGCACCTGAGGGGAAAGCATGCTCATGAAGCAGAGTGTGTTGTTTTCTACATGAATCTATCCTCAGTTTATCACCTTTCCAAACTGTAGACGTACATTTAACAAGGGTGGTATACACAGCATTGTATGTTGTGTGTTTGAATCTCACCAGAGGCAGGTAGTCTGATGCTTCAGTCTCAGCTTGCTTATCGTTTTCAGCAGAAAGACAGTGGGACTTCAGAGGAACCTGCTTTCCTGATGAAACAGATGACCTCAGTCTGCCCAGTGGGAACCTGGAACAAGTATGGAGACGAGGTACCACTAGCTTTTATGTTTAGGAAACGAAAGCTGAATTCACAGTTGTTGTTTTTTTGTCTTATTTTAAGGTAGGTATAATCCTTGATTTGTGTCTAGTATTGCCCAGTATTGATTGAAAAAAAGGTTACAAAAACATTGTTTTGGGTTGAAACTCATGCGTGATATGCGTGATATGCGTGATGTACGTGCCCCTCTTGCCGCTGCCCTCCATGGCTCACATCGTTCTCTACCCCTCCCCCTATGGCAAACAGTGAGCAGGGGCAGAAATGTAGATGCTGGAGTGTACCTCTATCTCCATATCGAGTCTCACCTGGAGCCAAAAAAGCTCTCCATAGACTTGCTCTCTACAGAACGTTGCGAGCGAGTGGCTGAGGAACCAGGTACTGCTGGGGGGCTACCAGGGTAGGCACTGCCACCTACAGCTCGACAAGAGTAAAAAACAAAAGAAAATATCACTGTAACGCCACACAATTGTATTGTTATTGCTAATATGAGAGATATTCTGGTTCACTTTGCCCAAATCAGATTTTGCCAGCTGCTGGAAAAGTTTCAGTTTGGAGACATTTTTGCCAGAAAAATGTGAAAGAAAAGGATTTAATGGAGCAGGGGTTCAATTGTACTTACAAGAATCCCAGGATGTCAGGCTACATGGTGATGCGGGCGTGTCATCCTTATCTGGAGGACATGAAGACACCACATCACCGTTATACTGATGGACAGTAGAGACAGTATTGGTGATTCTTGTGGAGGGCTCAATATTTGACTATAGACTTCAGTACAGTACCTGTGGAGTTCCATTTGTCCTCTGGGTCTTCACTGTCTCTACTGGAGAGCCGTCTTCCCAGGCCAACAGAATAGGCCCTCTGCCTGTGACTGCCTCGCTGAGAAGTGCGCTTGCTCGATGAACGCAGCCCTACGAGGTGCGCGCACACACACACACACACACACACACATAATCCTTCTCTATAGAAGACAATTGGTCCTTTCATGTCACATTTTAAAGGTACACTCCTTGATTTGTGTTCAGAAATGCCCTTGCTGATGAAACCAGTGTTGCAAAAACATTGCTGCTTTGGTTTGATTTGCCCCTCCCCCACCGGAGTGCTGAGTGACTGGCACGCCTCTCTACCCCTCTCCATGCAGCGCTCAGTAGTTCATATGGGTGGATAGCACACCTGCGTTTTTGACCTCTGTGCTGTCTGACAAGACTTTTCTGGTGTTGCTGTCCGTAGCTGTGAAGGTTGTGTACATGCAGATGATGTTACAGCGCTTACTGGTCTGAATAGCCTTCATGCGATACCGCTTGGCTGGACCTGAGAAAACAGCACACATTGGTCAACCTGTGCTACAAAAGGAAAGATGATGTTCAACCGGGTCTGCTGCATTATTAATCTCACCGTTTTCAATATCTTTCTCCTTCTCTGCCATTTTCTCAAAGTCTCTGATGACGGAGCGTGCAGTCAGTTGATGTATGATCTCCCTCCAAGGTTCCCCACATTCTTTTCCACCAACACCCTCTTCCTCTGGTGTGCCCTGACCTTCGGAGGCCCAGAGGGGGCCCAGGTCCACGGTGACCTCCCAGGATACAGGCTTGCCCGCCAGGAGGCCGTGGATGAGAGCACGGCACTGGCCCGGTGGGGGGTTCTCAGAGGGGACTGCAGTAAACAGGTACTCTGGGTCTGTGAAGTTGTCCCAGTCCAGAGGAGAGGCAGGAAACAGCAGTCCATCTAAGAGACGGAGAAAGAATCAGACCGATGGCTGAATAGATAGAAGGCCCAATGGAGTGCTGTTGTTCTAACTAGTATAAACCTACTGGAGTCTGTGAGACTTCTGTGGGACATTGCTCCTCGTGGGGTGGCCAGTGTCTCCCCGTTGCTTTCCTCCAGCCTCCCTCCCAAAGTCTGGTCGAAGGAGACCCTCTCTAGCGCCCTCCTCAGGCGATGCATGTCAAGCTCACCCTGAGGGGAGGAGAAACTCCGTGTTGCCATGGTTGAACGAACCAAAGCCTTCTGTCTCCTGCGAGATTCCTCGCCTCCACATAGACGCCCATTCTGCTTGTGTGAAAGAGAGAAAATGCTTAGCTGACCGTGTCTTCTTTGGCCACTAGAGGCAGAATGGTGACAAGACGGGTCCCTGTAGCATACAAACTCATTGGGGAAGTATAAATTGTACAATCATGTTCTTCAGCTCTGTAACTAAACAAAGTCTAAACTGAAAGGTTATTATACATATATACACTAAATATGCAAATACCCTGCCTAAAATGGGATTTATTTTATTTAGTATATAAAATACTATGAAAATACTAAATTAAAAAAACAAAACAAACACAAATGTTTAAATAAATTCAAATAAATGGGCATAGCTGCCATTCATGGGAACTGGATTCAGGCTATTAGTGGGCAGAGAGGAGCTCAAAACTGGGTGGAACATCAAATATCTACACAATACTACACTAGACTAGACATGCGCCTTTCAAATTCATCTGTACCTTCTTTTCCCCGCTGTCAAGGGTTTGAGCAGAGAGGTTATGTTCCCACATTGAGTCCGCCCAGCGAGACAAGGAGGTCTTCTGCTCCAACAGAGGCATTTTTTCCAGGCCCTGGGGCAGGGACCCTGTGTCCAGCAGAGCCCTGGGGGGACAGTCCGGGGCAAAGGGCCCAGCAACACTCTCAGAGATGGAGGAGGTTTTGGCGTGAGAGTGGGAATGGGATTGTAGACTTCTCTCGCTGCTGAGGGAGCAGTGGGTGAGGACATACTGCTCCTGAACATAAGAGCGCTCCTGGATCCTCTTTCTCACGTCACTGGACCACTCTGTGTCAACACCTAAGGATGGAGTTACAGTGCCTACGTTAGTTGATAAGGATGAGCCCCTTCAGATGCATCGTCATTTCAAACGGGCACAATACACTACATGTAATATTGTTATTGTTAAAGAAGAGGCTTTTTGCAACCCAGACCTTATTAAAACGTTGTATCCCTTCATTTATAAAGGTGTATAGAAAAAGCTCAATGATAGCTTTAGTATTTAGAAAGGAGATTTATAATGGTTGAAGGCTTGCCCATTTAAATGCATTTTATTATACGCTCAGTAAGAAGCATACGTTTTTCATTAACAAAGCAATATCAGCAAGACCGCACTATATACACAATTTACAACATAATAAGGTCTTGGTTAAAAAAAGTTACCTATCTCTGCTGTAATCATGCCTGTAAAGTGTAGATATATCTACAGTTTTTAATACATGGTCAAGTGTATTATAGGCACATAGGTGACTTAATAGACCCATGTGCTATATGAGCAGATTTTATTAATTATTCAAATGGACAGATATTACAATTTACACATTGAACATACATATTGAAGGGCAGAACCCCCTCTGATAGTATTATTATTATCAGACAGTGTCCTCTGAGTCTCTATGATCTATTATCTATGAATCTAACCTGGGCTGGTGCCAGGGTCTGTGTTTCTGGCACAGGAGAACTCAGAGGAGATCTCCCTTGAGATTTCTCTCAGCGCCTCCTCCAAGTCTCCATCTGCAGATGTCATCATAGGGAGGAGCTCAGAGGAGGGAAGAGGGGAGAGCTCCTCGTTTGATAGGCCAAACACTGAACCCACGGAGTCGCGGTGAAAGTCCCTATAACCCCGTCCATTATCCTAGAGGAATACAGCGTTTGGTTTGAACAAATGGTGAAGGGAAGTGAGTTCGGTTTCTTCATAGACACGCACACAATCTTTTAAAGGAAATAGTGCACTATACCTCTGTCCTCCTGCCTATGAAGTATGACATGTCATACAGCGTGCAGTAGCCAATCAGGCAGTGTCCAGGGTACAGTGGAGGGATCTCATTGGGTGAAAGGAGAGCCTCCATGTTCTCCGGCAGGTACCAGTCAATGCGTACATCAGTCAGCACAGGCTCAAATGCCTTTTTCAGGGATTTAATTATCTGGGGGGGGAGGTTACATCATTTTAGTTATGATACATAACCTATAACCTAACCTATATGCTGAAACCCAGATACTTGTTATGAAATGGTCCCGAGAGAATATTATAAAAACTATATATAGAATATATAAAAACTGATGCTGCTGATATTATCTCCACTAGATGGCAGCGGTGTGTTTTCTTTGACCTTGGGCTGGAGCCTCTCCTCTTCATCGAAGAACTCTGTGGTCCCTCCCGTCAACTTGGCAACGCCCTGTAGGAGCCTTCTGCAGGCACGAGGACCCAAACCCAGGCCAAAACATCTGTAAAGGTATTATTATATTATAAATGTAATTTGCACTTGCCAAGAGAACTAAATCACGATGCCACAACTGTCACATGAAGAGTCACATTCTCTCCATCAACAGTCCTGAGTGAGGCTTGGCGCTACACAATGGGCTGCTTTTGATTTATAGAGATGCCCTGCCCCCCTCTTCATGCCCTCCTTGACTTCTCCTTCTCATCGCTTTAAGTGTCAGCCCTAACACCTAATCAGAAATGCATATTTATCCGTCTGTAAAGCCTAACAGCATACTGATCCCTCCTGCTTTCCTCCCTGTCTCTATGAGGGGTGATTTAGAGCCATAAAACAGGCACAACTGGTATATGTTGCACTGAGAGAGATCCATTTGCCTAATTAAGAGTGTGAAGAGAGCAGGGCACAAACTGCAGGTAGATACTGGTTGTAATGAATTGATAATAAACCGAAGGGTGTTTGGCAATTTATTTGTATGGGGATGTTTTCCCTTTCAGTTTTTAGTCACTGAACTTAATTGAGTTACATGTTTGTAACCAGGATTCAGCAACCAAGTGTACAGCTGGATAAGCGGCAGCTAAAGTAATGTTGAATAAAGCCAGCCTAGCATGGGAATACTAATGAGGGGTAAATAGAGTTATTGCACGTTGCTCAAGGGAGGGACTGTGGGGACACACACTGCAGAACAGGCCACTTAACAGGATTACTGGGCGTGGCTGAAGACTACAGCAGCTCCCTTCTTACCATGTGCAGTGCTTCACCCACAATCGATTATATAAACTCCCTGTTTTCACTTCTCATTGTCCCCCCCTGGTGGGTTTTGTCTCATGTGATTAGCAGATGAAGACAGATATAGAGAAAATATTAAATGCTCCATATTCCAAATTCAAATCATTGTTTTGGACAGACTCATTCTGTTTCAGTGTTTCAGTTCAGTTTCAGCACTGAAAAGTGCTCTAATTTGATTGGCTATCTGACTGGGAGTAGGATGATAGGTCAGAGACAATTGGTTACAATTCTAAAATTATGTCAAACCTGCATGGGCCCAAATCTAATTGGCTTGTTTTACAATTATTTTTTTTTTACTTTATTGTAGCTAACATGTTAGACTAAATTGAAAATTAGCCCAGCCTTTTCGGGTCCCTTCGCACAACACAACTGACCACACACTAGAGCAACTTCCTCGAAAAAGGGTATTTTACTCAGTCTTTGGCCATTTTATATGATGTCTTAAAAACACACTTTTTTACACCAAAAATATTAAATTAAATGTATCTTTCATGGCTCCTCTGATGTATATTTTAACTTGAAGATGATTGGTGCCTGCCTAGTTGCGAGGTAGAAAATATCACCAATTCTGAATCACTTGTTTTTCTGTTTACATTGTTTTTTTTATAGAAAACCAACCTGGCAAGGGGTACCAATCTCATGTTTTCAAATCAATATCAATATCAATAACATCTCACACAGTACCCCACCCCACCCCCCTCTAATGAAGATGTTCATCCTAAACTGTTCCCTAAGTGTTTATTTTATATATGTATATATACATTTATTATGTATAAATGGAAACTAGATGAGTCCCCATACCTAGCAGAACATGCGTTTCTGCGAACCAACTCCAGCACCTTGCCCACATTACTAATGGTGCCATCTGTAATGATGAAGATCTGTCGAGGGCAGGATCTCTGCGAGGGCTGCTGGAACGCCCAGGACAGCGCCCCCAGCAGGTTGGTCCCCCTCATGTCTGCCTTCATCCTCTGAACATACTCGCAGGCCTGCACCAGTGTGACCTTGCGTATTAAACATGTAAATACAAGGAGTAAGTAGAACAGCTGACCAATCATATGCTGTTGCCTGTGTAAACATCATCATCTATTTTGTGGAGATTTATACACTTTGTCCAACATAAGATGCTCTAATTAGGTTAGGCAGGCAGGTTAGAGATCTCTAATAAAGCAAGAGTAAACATACGCAGTCGTTAGCACCTGCCAGCTAAAGCTGTCTCAAATCACATGGTGAACAAACAAGCCTGACAGGGTGGATATGTCCTACCTTAGCTTAAAATGCATGAAGGGTTACCATGTGGTCAGCATGTGTACAGACTGTTTGTCCTTGCAGACCCCTGCTCTGCCTAAAACCTGATACTGTGCTACTAAGGCAACCAGTTGCCTGATTACTGAAGCACTAGCAGAAGCAGATTTTACGGAAAACACAAGGTCCTACGGCATGAAAGGATTCAAACAAAAAACATGATTGGGCAGCACCCAAAAACAATAATATCCAAATTTATAGGGGATCAATTGTTGACCCCCTATCAACTCCATTGTATCAGAAAAACATTACAGCTACTTTCTCCATGAAGAGATGGGGATATACTGTAACACTTTTTCCTGCATTCCAGACAGTGAGAGGTGAGACAATAATTATTGTTTTAACAGTGAACTGTTCCTCCAGGTATGCTTTGCATTTTTTTATAATAAGGTTGTCACTTTTGTATGAGGAGGCTTATACATCTAGCCTAGACTGAATGACCATTTTGTTAAATTCCATTATTTAGTCTGACATTCCCTCCTAGTTAGCCGTTTGCTGCTGACGGAAACCTATCGCCAATCACAAATCATGCTGCATTAACATTGATTTCATTGGACACTGAAGCTGTTTAACCCACTCACAAAGGTGCTAATTGGCTGGCGTGTTTCTCGTAGCGGGAAAAGAAAAGAGTTAAGAAGGGCAATACCAGACTCACTTAATGCTCTGAAACATTGGGAAAGGGGACGGAGCTTCTGGAGGCTCGAACCAAGCTATTATACATCAATATACAGCTCTATCCAGCAGTTAGCTATTTTAGTTACTAGAATCTCATCCTAAATGAATCAGTATCTCTGTTCTTATGACAGTATTAACCTACATCAGTGCAAAGCTTGCTGGAGGTGAACAGGGCCCGTATTGTTGTGCCAAAGCCCAAAATGTTCAGCATGGTGCCAGGAGGAAGGCTCTTCAGCGCTACCACCATCCCCTCCTGTTGAGACACAGGGGGTTGACGGGACACAACAATGTGTAATGTATTACACAATGACAGCGATGTTGTGCATGTATTTATTTGATTAAAGGCCTTTAATTACATAGTGAATGTGATGTAAATTAGCCCTGACCATCACCTTGATGCGCTGGATGTGAGTTCCACTCATACTGCCGCTGCGGTCGATGAGGAATAGCATCTCCCTGGTAGCTTTGTGCAGCTCTGAAGGCTCATAGAGCAGGTCAGGACAGAAGTTAAGCATCAAGATGGGGCAGCTCAGAATGTCTTTGTGGTGACGCTTCCTCACAAACTCCAGCTGCAGGGAATAATGAACAGGGAGCCATTCCAGTAACAGAGTATGTCAATGTATTTCTTAAAGGTACACTTAGTACCTTTAAGTTAGTTGTGTTGCAACCATTTCCAGAACCCCATAATGTCTGCCTCACTTCAGAGTTCATGTTTGAAACAGAACTGCGCATGTGGTGGTGGGGGATAGAGAACACAGTGAGCCTATAAGCACTGTAGGGGGAGGAGTAGGGATAGGCGACACCCACTCAGCACTTAGACGCAGGACGCACCAACTAACAAACAACTGCGTTTTTCTTAGACTGCTATGTAATCGTAATTCTGGACACAATTTTACCTTAAATAAAAAAATGTATGCGAGCCCACTCACCTTCTTCTCAGTCTCAGAATCTTTCCGGACACAACGAATGAAATCGCGGCGTGAACAAATTTGCTGTTCGTATTGGCTGAAGTTTAGCCTGCCTCTCTCTAGGATGACCAGTGGGCTATGAGGTTCTGTGGCACAGGTTTATATCATTATAAACAGCTCTATCCAATGATATATATCATTATATATCAGTAACTTATCAGTCAACAGACTAGGAAAGAAAAATCAAATATAAAGCCATTTAAGTCACTTACCACTGAGGTGCAGAATAATCTCTATGTGCCTGTCATATGAATGCTCCTGTGCCAGCGTGATGTAAGTTGCAGAGGCACTTTGTGCGCTGGGGTCCGCATCGGCCCTCAAAGCATGGGTAGGGCTCTCAAGACCTGAGGATGATTATGGTAGATCATATTCTGTATATACAGCTAATATACATTTGTGGAGGTGTGGGTGTGGTTTAGCTCGGCCTGTGTGGGAGGGAATGTCGGGAGGTGTTGGAGATTGGGAACAGGTGAGGGCTAATAACTAATCACCTGTCTCCCACAGTGAAAAGGGCGGATCAGAATTGCGGAGGGGAGAACACCAGACAGCCGAGAGGCTGGCAGTACGAGACCAGCAAAGTCCTGAATTATTCCTAGCTACCAGGCAGTGTTAAGACCTGAGTGATTACCTTTGCGGAAGGTAATCACTCAGGTGGTCAATCTGTTGCAACATTTTTTTGTTGACAAATTATAAATTATACTTTTATACACATATAGTATAGGGCAGGATAGTCTAGTGGTCAAGGTGTTGGACTCCCCGCCGTAAGGTTGTATGTAATTGTAAGTCGCTTTGGATAAAAGCGTCTGCTAAATTACCTAATTTTATGACATTCATGCTGACTCATGCAGCAAAGGTGAAAAAAGAAAGCTGCCGTGTGTGCTATGGTTGTGGCTATGGTTATCTGCCTCCTAGCCCTCTCTCTCTACGTACAGTAACAGTGCTTCCTGGCTGGAGCTAGCTAGAGTCATTGAATCAGGCTAGAGTCATTAAATCAGAATGTGCATAACAGTACCAGCCAGCAGGCAGGCTCCTCTCACAAGCAGCTGGAAGCCAAGTTTATAGGGCGACAGGTTGGCAGCTGGATTGGTAAAGATGGCATGGGGACACTTCTGCTTTGAATCCAAAGCCTGTTCCTGCTTTCCTGAAGTGGCACCAAAACAACTGGTTGGTCTAAGGAGTGGAGAAATACACTCTTATGTGGACTCAATAATAGATCACAGTTGGTGTATACAATGATGTCATTTTGACGTGTTTTACAAAGACATTGTTACCTACCCTGCTTCATCTGATTTCACACCAGCATCACTCTTGCTTGATGTAATCTGGCAAGGGACAACTGGGGTAAGCAATATAGGGTACACAATGCGGATCGCTCCATTCTCTAACGTGGGGAGTTCCAGAGTGGTGCTTATAATTATAGATACTAGTTCCATGGGGCCGATGACACCTGTGCCCACAATGAAGGTGGTTCGTTCCAGGTCCTCATCCAGGATGAGGTGTCCTTAGGGGAAAATAATGACACTAGTTTTTACATTATTAAATTATCCAAAGAGACAGATGAGAATTAAATTGTGAAATTTAGCATTAAGTTCATATAGAGTCCGAACCAAAGATATTTTCCTTTGTCAATGATGTTACTGTCTAATATAATACAAATATGCCCTCCCAGTTGATATACGTATGTTTGTAGTGCAAGCCATTTCACCAACAGGCAAGCAGGCAAATTAATTGGGCCTCTGTCATCTGTCCACTAAGACTACACATTTGTCATAAATGAGAGTGCATAAGTAGGGAGTAGGGCTTTTGTATTCAGGCTGAGATTGGCCCAGTGCACCATTATTCTGGGTGTTCCGAATTTGGATGTCTATTACACCAGCAAACGACCATTTCAAAATCAATGCTAATAACGCATTTGTGTTTTTAAATGTATATGGATTTTATAGATTTGTAGGTAAAGTGTGTATGCAATGCATCATACTGTACCTTCCCTATTGTCTATTTAGCTGGAGCAATGCCCCATGTCTTCTTGTGCTATCAGTAACTTGATGATTAAAGACTTCTCATTAATTATTGGATTGGTTTATTAGAGTTATTGTAGTATTAAGTATTAAGATAACATATTATAATTCCATCTTCAACAAATTTATCTTCAACCCAAGTTTTGCTGAATACCTTCCCATAAATGTCTAGATATATCAATAATGTGGATGTCTTCATCTATGGATCCTTCAAAGGTTTTTGAATCTACATCAAACTCTAAATTGATTCATCCTTAAGCCATGGCCAACCTTTTCACCAAATTACACGCAAATCATTTTTATTTGAGACATCAGTTAAAAGCCGAACACAAAAACAAACAGACAAATTGCAGTGTACACATAACCACCTTGGTGAAAGTAATGCTACAGTAACATAAGTAATAAAGTAATAGAAGTCAACAGTTATAGCTTCCTGGTGTTTTCCTACACCAGCCCCTCTCTTACCATTGGTGCACTGCATATCCAGCTTGGAGCTTCCACAACAGCAGGCCCACTCCTGTCCATCCCCACACTGGCTATCGAGCCCCAATCCATGGCAGCAGTCCAGACAGCAGTCCTTTAGCTTTCCTCGGCTCTGGATCTCCACCCCTACCAGCCTGCCCGCAATGACAGCCTCGAAGCCTACCATAACCTCCTTTTCCCCAAGAGGGTAGACAAACACACCTGAAAAGTGAATTCACACACACAGAAACATGTGGTTGAGAATTGGTGCTCGGTATAGCTTTGTGTGTGTTGGTTGGATTTTGGCCTTCTGGGACTTTAGCTTCAATCATGAACTTTCCAGTTTGGTGTATTTTGATGACACCTACAAGTGTGCTGCTGGCCATTTCCCTGTGACACTTCAAAACCAAAAAGTTTCATGTGTGATGTAAATGACATGGCTCTTATTATTTTTATTATTATTATTATTTTTTTTTTTTATTATTATTCGATAATTACATAACTATATAAAGAAATATATGTAATTACTATAGGCCTATCTTCTCTTCACAGTGGACCAACTATTATCCAGTGGACCAACCACTATATATGTCACTATCCCAGGAATGTTTCTTCCGACGGAAGTACAGAACTACAAAGAAAGGCTTTGGGGATTTAGTTAATCAGATTGAAACTGACGTTTATATGAAGAAGTTCAAGATTGTGGCTTTGACATATACTGTACTGTATGTATCGTGCAAGTGTCTGAACCACGACTCACTTTCCACGGACTCAGTTTCAGTGTTGGCATAGGTAAGGTGTGCCGTGATTCCTAAGGAGCAGCCATTGGCACAGGACTTGATGCACGAGGCCTTTAGAAGCAGTGGTTCCCACGTGGAGCGGTTTCTCAGCCCTACCATCCTATTCAGGGCTCCAACACGCTGCTACTTGGCTGGCTTATCAGGAACACAGGCACAAGGCAGGTAAACTGGACTGAGGTTAGGTGTCATGCATGAGCAGCAACAAGCTCATGTGAGTGTGCATTTTAATTCCCAAACTTTCCATTCCATTTATCACAATGATCTTGGGGGAAAACAGTGTAACACCAGAGTAAAGGAAATAAGATTGAAGAGGTATGGATGTTTTCCACTGTTTCCCAATTCGCCTGTTTCTCAAATCGCGGCACGTCAGGATGGTCACACCTACACGTGATGGGTATAGATACCTCCCTATGTTATCAGAGATCACACCCTTTTCCTACTGTAACTAAATTCTAAATCCATATTATAAGAGCTCTATCCTACAGCTATTGTTTTAATTGGATAATGTTCAATAAGACATAAACAGTGTGGAATACATTTGAGTGCTTTATTTCATTTTTGCTACTACTATCACTGTTGCATTGGTGAAATAATTAAAACTTACGATGGTTAACTAGCCGAGGGCTGGATTAAACCAGTTGGAGGTTTAGGGTTTTGCCCTCCTTTAGCCCTAAAGCTGTTACCTGCCTGAGCATAAACTCTTAGACACACAAGTAAGCTATCTCCTCTTTTGAGCTCCTTAGCAACCAGTGTAAGAAGCTTGGTCAATCATTAACATTGCTGTCCACACTGACTGCACGCTTCATGCCAGGTGTAGCCTACTATCCAAGGCCTATGCAAATCTACAGGTGTATGTGCATATGATTATACGCTTACTTTCACCTAACCACGAGGCCAGAGTGCGTAGGGTGAGGGTGAGCTGGGTAGAGACTGGTAGACTGGTCTCTATAACTGTATTTACAGAGAGATTGGATATTGCAGACATTATTCATAATGTAGACACAGCACTACACTAGATGTAGTGCTGTGTGTGTGTGTGTGTGCGCGCGCACGTGTGTGTGTGTGTGTGTGTGAGAGAGAGAGCAGGGGCTAAGTCTACCTAACAATACTTTACAGAATAATTTATTCTTCGCATCCTTCTCATCCTTCTCGTCCTCTCTCTCTCTCTCTCTCTTTCTCTCTCTCTCTCTCACACACACACACACACACACACACACACGCACACACACGCACGCACA
>JAOEHI010021373.1:0-27564 GCA_025447815.1 Percopsis transmontana | reverse complement strand
CACCATGTAACCCCTACCTGCTCCATGTAACAGCACCATGTAACCCCTACCTGCTCCATGTAATAGCACCATGTAACTGTAAATCGCTTTGGATTAAAGCGTCTGCTAAATGACCTAAACCAGTTGTATGTGTTTCATTTAGTTGTGTATTAATTTGGCTTTAGTTTTTACTAAATACATACATTTTACTAATACTAAAAATAATCTATGATCTTTTTTTGTGTGTTTTTTCCCACTTTTATAAAATTATTCATCGAAAAAAAAAGAATAGTAATATTCCCGTTTTCATTGCTTTTGCGCCACCGTCTTCAGATCCGTTTTTTATCTCAGCGGTGCCAACGCTGGCTGGAAGCTGCCCTCACCTGCAGCTTGTCTTTGAGAAAGCGCATGTTGGGTACTCTGTAGTTGATCTGAGGCATCAGGGCTTTCACCTCCTTCACCGTGATGCTGCGGCAGAGACAAGAGCAGAAGAAACAAAGAAAGAATAACCTGCATTGTTATCGTTAACCAGCAGATGGCGGTGCATCCTCTAAAAGGGTTGAGGCCCGGCAGGAATGTCTGTTTCACTTCCATCCTCTAGTCCCATACCTTTTTTGACCCATGAACAAAGTGCTTAATGCTCTTTAAACGCTTATTAATAACAACATTAAAAAAAAGATATAGGCTTTAGGTAATGTGTATACTGTATAAACAACCTTGACATAATGCATGGACAATTTATAAAAGCTAATATAGACAACGTTTTTTTGTGAATATCTAAATATATGATAAGCGTGTTGTCCCTTAGTAATATGTATTTAAAGCTGATTCCTTCATGCCCGTCTGTGTTTTGGGCTTTCTAGGAAGGTAATGCCACATGGACAATCACTTCACTGATTAACAAAACACACACAGTCATCAATCACTGCTGAGGGAACCAACGAGGAGGGGAAGCGTGAGAAGCAGGCCCGAGAAAGGCGGGACAGGAAGCTGTGGGACCCCTCTGTCCGCCAGACAGGAAGTCCACCTGAGGGCTAGGTGTAGCTTCTAGCACCGTTGCTTCTGGCATCATGCCTGCTGAATACAGCAGTGCTATACTGGTACAGTCCTTATTCTGCGCTGACCGCCACGCCTGTCTTCTTGTTTCCACAGAGACAGGAAGTCACTGTCCTTTCCCATAGCATCACTTCCTGGTCCTTATCAGAACAAGGGCAGTCTGTTTGTGCTGGAGCTGCTTCCACCGTGGCACATGCGTGTGTGTGTGTGCGAACGGAGCATATTTGGGCATGCGGTTTCCCCTAGCGTTCTTTTCTTTTCTTTCATTTTATTTTATTTTATATATATATATATATATATATACACATATATATTGTATATCTATAATTAAAACATCTAACTACAAAATAGAATACTTTACTTCTGTGTTGCAGCTGGGTTAAGGATGTGTAATGGATGAGTTACCCACCTGCCCTCGCGGTTCCGGTCCATGACCTCAAACTGTTTCCGCAGCCACCTACAGGCAACAGAGAGAGAGAGAGCGTTTGGAAAGATATTATGAGCATAAAGGGTTCCTTTAGGAGCCGTATTGACAGAGGCCGGGGCTGTTTTTGTAAAAGCACATTGAAAGTGTACGTATGAATTCCTAAATAGACACATTCTGGAAAACATACGGTATTTTTGGTGATCATATTGTGCTAAAACCAATCCCACTTTCCTTCCCCTACACGGTCTCTCTGCTGCGTTTCAAACTCCATGAGCCAAAAACTCATGGGATTCATATGTAGTAAATAATCCAAAAACAAAAAAGTGTCCTCTCATCCTGCTACACCTCAGCTAATACCCTGTTAGCTGCTCTCCCGGGGCGATGTGATATTACTTCATCACACATTGAGGCAGATGGGGTCGAGTATAGAGTACAGTGTGCAGTCACTACAAACTCATTTATCACCCCCCCTATTCCAATGTATTAACTTCAATTCGTTATCAAATACCAACCACCATAAGGTCGTCAGATTCAAATTAACTTTACCAGTCATTTTTATATACTGTGTAACTGTGTTCAACTCTGAATTTTTTGTTAATATGTATCTATCTATATCTGTATCTGTATCTATATTTTTGTCTTTTTTTGTGTGCTTTTATTGTGTTTTCATTCCGTCAGCCGGCTGAAAAGACAAACTAAACATTTGTTGTTCCACTAACATTTTGACACGCATGCACACATGTACACGCACACACACACACATGCACACGCACACACATACACACACACACACACCTGTCTATCTGCTGTGGGGCTGGAGACCTCTGCGTGTCCACCATCAACCACTTGAGTCCAGTGATCCACATGTTGACCTCCTCCTCACTGAACGCTACACAGACATTGTGACATTGTGCAGCCATGGAAACAATTAAAGAGACCACTGCATATTCTTGTTAGTACAATAATATAAATGTAAATATCAAAAATGTAAAAAAAAAAAAAAAAGTATATATTAAATAATAAAAAAAAATATAAATATAAATGTATTAAATATAGATATATTTTTTCAAAAATGGGCAGTGGTCTCGTCATTTTTTCCATGGCTGCACGTAGACATAACAGGGGTGGGGAACAACACCACGGATCATACCTCAGCTCATCCACACACGACAGAGTGTCGCATTCATTGGTTTGCTATTCACCAAGCAGGTCGAATTATAAATGTATATAACCGCAGCCTAGCTAGCTCTTGGAAATACAAGTATCCAAATATAATGCCAAGACTGAGTGCTTACTTCCTATTAAAGAGGGCTGGTGTGAACAGAGCAGAGAAAAGATACAAACACAATGCAGTTTTTTCTCTTCCTCTCAGCATTTAATATTTTAATAAAATATGTAATCATTTAATATTTTAATAAAACATGTATCACCGTTAACGGTGATACATGTGGAAATGTATGGAAACAGGAGGTTTTACAATGCTGTAGTGTAGCGGTACAGCAAACTAGTTGTTACACACCACCCATTTATTAAAATATTAAATTCATACACTAATACACACACACACACACAGTGTGCACCAACCCGCTACGCTGAGGGTTTTCAGGCGAAACTCCAACCCGTACAGGACAATGAAGCAATGGGCGGGGTCCAGTTTACGAGCCTCCTCCGGATAGCGCTCAAAGTCCCGGGAGCTCTTTCCCAGGCGCAGCTCCCGGATCTCCCGTATGTCAACTGGGGGAGGACAGAGACAGACAGTGATGCATGCTTCAGTTCCGACAGCATGTTCCAACAGTGCCTTCACAGCTGTGGGTAATGGGGTTCTGACTACGGTACAATCAGCCCGAGAGTGCACACACACACACACACACAAACACACATGCACAGGCTTGATTTGTCTTCACACGTACACACACATATTAGATATCAGCAGCAAGACACTAACAGGCCAAATGTCTTAATTATTAGAATTAGAATAAGATTTCTCTAGCTATATTACTCAGCCAAACACACACACACACACAACAGAGAGATGCTAGCTGGCCAAGTATGATGGATGCATACAGTGGAACCACACAGCTGACACACCCACAAGAAAAACACAGTTATTTACTTAGCAGATGTCTTGAGCAAACAGACACGAAGATGTGGGTGCATTGACGGGCCTCTGGACCGACTACGTGTCCTGCATACCCTTCCTCACAAGAGAATCGGGGCAGCTTCTGTTCCAAGATCTAGTCATCTCCCGGTCATTATTCTAACCGAATGTTGTTTGCTTACCAATAATTCAGCTATTGACGAATGTACTAATTGTCACTAAACGTCACTTAAAAGCATTGGCTAAGTTAAGGGAAGGCACATTACCTTGGCTTTTAATGTGTGCCCACAGGATGAAGCGCTGGGATTGCCAAAGGAACTTTGATCCTGATTACAGAGGATTTTAGACATATTGCTAACCTGCTCGACCCAAAGCATTAAGATATATATATGCAAAACATGGACCTATAGCCGGGTTAAAACCGCTACAATTTGCTCCGCTGTTTCAGTCTGGGAACCTTCCATTGAAACTGAGACTGTGTGCAATATTTCTTCGAATATAGCCAAGTCTGCTTGTGGTATCCTATTTATAATGTATAATATACATGATTCCTAGTCATAGGACGTATACACTACAGGAGGTATGCGTGAGCATAATTGAATAAGGGGGGGTTATTTACTTGACTGGTTCTATTCTCTATCATGCCGTATTTGTGTACAGTAAAGGCAACACATCATCCTACCAATCTGTTATGAAAATTAGCCATTTAGTCTAGATTTAGGACCATAAAGCAAGCTAGCCAGAAGCATGACTGTGGTCATACACACTTGTTTTCACGAGAGAGAGAGAGAGAGAGAGAGAGAGAGAGAGAGAGAGAGAGAGAGAGAGAGAGAGACTAAAACCAAATTATAAAAAAAAAACACTTGACCTGCAAAAGGAAATGCTTCTAATAATGGGCAGTAGGCTGCATCGATATTGTATCAGACGAAAAAGCTTGAGACTGTTGTTGTGTGTAGTCCTGTTAGTTTGACAGGCTTTGGATTGATTTCTTCATTGTGCTGCCGCGGTCATGACCAATTCACGGTGTTAAGACGGGTTATACACGACACCACTGAATTGTCTTGAAGGTTTGTACGAATGTTCAGTTGAGCTAAACCACTAACCGTCGACAACTGCGGTACAGAGTGATGAGACACCACCGTATGCATAAGACTGTGTTTTTGTAGTGTTTTAGTTATAAGCATTATTATTAGAAACAAGAGTGATGTTTATTCAAATACCAGGCCTATGGCATGTTAATCTATAGATTTGTTTTATTTGTCAGGCATTCATTGTAATTGCGTACACAAACGTGCATTCTGTTCCTGCTTCTCTTACGTTTCCTGCTAAAGATGCCAGTCCCTGTTTTTTCCTGTGACCAATCTGAAGCAGGAAATGAGCCACTCCCTGATAACCCTGCTTCCTGTACTTCAGGGTTTAATACCTTCACTGTTTACCAAAGTGCTCGTCTGAAAGACTATAACACTAGCCCAAGGGGTGTGTGGGTGTGTGTGGGTGTATGTTCATACGGAAAAAGGAAAAAAGTATGTGTATAGTGTGTGTGTGTGTGTGTGCGTGCACGTGGTCTAACCTATTTTAAAATACGTGCACAACCACATTGCACATTATTGAGAATATTTAAATAATCAATGTACTGTAATAGGAACATTATTTCTGATAGCTTTGGAACGTTGGTATGAGCAAGTGAACACTACAGGCTATGATCAGAGGTGAGCACCGACAGACAGATGAGGTTAAGAAACAGACAGAAGGGGAGGGCTAAGGGAAGAGGAGAAAGTTGTTTTAGACCTGTATATTAGCGGGGGATCCTCTGGCTTCCTGGAAGAGACTTGGGGGGGGGGGGCAGAAGCGCTGGGTGGGTAGCTTCTGAAGGAGGGCTAGGGTGGGGAGGGGCTATGGGTATACACACAGGGGCATTTGACAACAGTTGATTCACGGTATGTCCGTTAGGGTTAGGGTTAGTAGTAGGGTTAGTTAGCGTGTGTGTGTGTGTGTGTGTGTGTGTGTGTGTGTGTGTGTGTGTGTCGCGTTCCACGTCAGCAGAAGTACAGTCTGCGTGGTTCGTGCTCGCGAATAAATTATTCAGGGGGCTTTTAAAAGTGTTCCAAGAGTGTAGAGACCACCCACATGCACCCCCGGGGGTTTACTGATGGACAGAAATGGGGGAAGGGGCCAAGAAAACAGACAGAGTGATAGACTGGGAAAAGGGACGGTAGGGAGAGTATCGTTTACACACTTAGGTCTCAGACAAAACAAACGCCAGTGTCCAGTTCGGATGGAGCCCCTCCCACACATACCCATTTCATTTGGGAAGGAGTCAAACAGAGAGGTGCCCTCTTGTAACGAGCATTCACGAATTTTATACAGCATAATTAAATTAACACATGGCAGACAGAAGGAAACTCTATCATACCAATTATGAATACAGTACGGTTTTCCCTCCGCTAGCAGACAGACAGGAACTGTAAAAAAAAAAAACACACAAAAAATCCTCCCTCAGGCCACAAAATCTGGGGTTCATACAATAGCTTCCACACCCAAGACAGAACAGTACTCCACCAAGACAGTGTTACAGCACCACTTTAAGTATGCCACTGCACTCCCAGGAGCCTGCTTGGGCCTTCTCCACTCAGGTCAGTCAGCTCGGCCAGCCAGACAGTCTGTCTAAAGAGCTACTGGGGCGCTGACATGGAAGCGGGGTCCCGCTCCGACACCGACTCAAGCGCGCGGTTAATTTAACTGCCTTTGTGAGCAATCAGGTTTCACAGGGCGAGGAATGTGTATCGGCTGCTTTGATACTCTAATCCATGCGTACATGCAGGGACAGACGAGCACGTAACACATAGGTCTGGACTTTTATACTTTACAACTCTAACGGATAAAGTATTTTTTGGAGGAAAGCGTTTGATAAATAACCCAACTGTAATTATAATACCATAAGCTAGCCAGTCATGCTCTGATGGTACCTCAGCATACCCTGAAGAAAGGGGGGGGGGGGGGGGGGTCGTCGTTATGGTTACAGATTCAGTAAGGTGCTACAAGCTAGATATGCTCAGAGGGGGGAGCATGCGAGACAGACCACGTCAGTGCCCCCGGGAGTCTCAGAGGAGACAACTTGTTTTTTTCTACTCACTCTCGCCCTCTATTTTGTCAGGGTTGCGACTCCACACGACCTGCCGTGTATCCTGCCTAATCTGAAAGGTTCTCCTCTCGGGCCGCTGGGACTTCTTCTGGTAGAAGACAGTCATGACCGTGCCCGTCTCCAGGCTGTGGAGGATGCGCGGCCCCGATTCTGTCCAGTCCAGCATTCGGGAGGTGGCGGTTGGACCACGGGCAGCAGTGCCATTGGTGGCCTCAGCACAGCCGTTAAGGCTCCCGCTAAACCTGGCAGCGCACATTTTCACCACATATCACAAAATTATACAGAAATTGAGAATGGTGCGAGTTTGTGTTTTTTTCCCCTAGGGGAATGGGCGGTGTTCCTTTAAAACTATCGGAGTTACAGAGAGCCACAAAAGTCCATGTCCAAGTCACTGGTCCAAAAAAAAAATCTTGCTCAAAATTGCGCTTCCCCAGGAAACAGTGACTTCGTCTAACAATGTAAGTGAACCTTCCTCTTGCATACAAAGTAAAACACATTAGTCAGCAGCCATAAAGTGTAAAATCTGAAATTGTCTGAGATGTGAATTCCTCTCCAGTCTTCCGGGGGAAGGGTATCTCTGTGTTATCCTTTCCAGATGCTTCTGGCAGTAAACCAACCAGATCCGTTTGGAGAGATTTGGCCTTTTCATCACCTCTGGATTGGGGATTCCACCCTTGCTTTCTAATGTCCAGCAGTCATTCAGTCCTTGACAACCAGTAGCCTACAGTCCACCTTAGGTCTTGGCGTCGCCCGCTTTTACACAACCAAAGGGACGGTGTGGTCACACACACAAACACACGGCTGCTAATAAGGAATTGCTTGCTCCCTTGCTTGTGAATTAAGTCAAATCAAGTCCGTTATGTAATGGCAAAACGGACAAATACCAGATTGCAATGCCGGAGTTGAGTGCCAGGGAGCCGTTACGAGACGGAAGCGTACCGATACGCGGTCGGTGATTTCAGGGTGACCACAGTCTGGCTGCGCGTGGATGGGAAAGCTCGGAGCGGCCGTGCTGCGAGCCCTTCGCTTTCTTGCCCGTCGAACCATACCGATGTCACTCACATGCACGCGGTGAATAACTTACATTTCCAAACACGGATCGTCGATGGGACTCATATTCCTCGGCGTAAGCATTAAAATTCCTCGGCGTGTAGGAGAGGCTACGATAGCCTCAATATCCAACCTTCTTGCCTGGGTGCCTGCCACAGGTCTTCAGGGGAAATATGGGCTAGCAGACCGGAAAAGCTTGCATTTTTTTTTCCGCCTGTGCTGTAGAATCTGAAGGATTAAAATGGGAGTGTAGAGGACCGCAGCTGACAACCGGAGAACGGAGCTAAACGTCTTAACAGCGACCTCAACGGGCGGCGTGGAGATGTGCAGCTCGATTGTGGCGCTTATCTGGTTTGAAATATTTACTATTATGTGACACGAACTTGTGATTTTCTGTTCCTTCAAAGTTGAGCGCCCGACCTATTATCAAAGCTAGTTCCTAAAATGCCAGTAAAAATGCAGGCTTGTTGGCGGTCCATCATGGGTCACGAGATAGATCGTTTTCATCGATATGAAAGAAGGAGGTTTAATTAGTTCCTTTTTGCAGACGTTTATGAAAAGCCACTTACAACGAAGACAAACAAGTATTACAAGGAGCAGGTAGGGGTAAGGGGTAGGCATCTTGCTCAAGGACGCTTACAGGTAGGCAAACCCCGGGGTGTGAACCCACGACCTTCTGACTGGGATTCAAACACCCAGAATAGAGGGTATGTTTTTTTTCTTGTACATTGGCAAACAGGATACTACCAGGAAATCTTGTAATTCTCTTTCTTGAATACAAACTATCAAATCAATATCAACTATCAAACGAATATTACTTGTAGGCAAACCAGTGTTGCATAACCTAGAAGCCAAACCTGCTTCTGTGTTGAAAGAACAGGGACAGTTCACAAAGAAATAAGTATAATCAGAGAGGGCAAAGTTAATATTAGGCTGGATCAGTGATAAATGAGACCCTAAAGGGGTTGCAGAGATACAAACAGGTCAGTCAGCCAGGAATTTACAACATTAAAGCTAGATTAAACCAGGTTTGATTTATCTCAGGTAAACGTCTTAACGTCACACTAAATAAAGAGACTATTTGAGGTATCTGCTCGAAATATACAGCAGTGCACAGATGTAACTAATGCAAACCGTCTAAGCATAATCTACATGGTCTGCCTTAGATACTTCCTCTGAGTAAAGGTGAGGACACACTGTCCACTAGTGAGATGAGGCAGCCAAAGATGACATCACAACCATGTCTCTAAATCAGCACCATATGTTCTCTGGGTGTATCTGCACCCGGACTACTGCTGGCCAGCAGAAAGCCAATCACAACTCAAGAAAACCTTTCCCACTGGTGCAGGGGTTGAAGAGAGACGGGGCCCGGCAGGGGAACAAAAGACAGGGTTGATGTGAGCTACAGCAGAGAGGGTTTGTTCATAGGTGAAGCAGTCCGTTTCACATTTTAAGTAAAAGTAGCCCACACGTGTTTTTCATGTTTTTCGCCCCGCTTGTTTACAGTGTGTGTCCAAACCAAAAGGACTCTTCTGCATAGATTAGCTTTATCAGAACCTTCCGTTCAAACCAACAGCTGTAGCAGCACAGCCCAGGAACGTAGTGTAAGATGGGTTACGGCAGTTTGGTGACGATGTAATTAACTTTTAACTGTCAGGAATCCCAGTGTAGTGACTATGCTAAAAAGAAGGGGAAAAAACCTACAAATATAGAGGTCAAGAAATGTGAAGACAAGAACATAAATATAGAAAATAAAGGAGAAGTTAACCTTTAACATAATGATAACAACAATAATGATAACATGTATATGGTATAATACAAGCTACCTCACATAGTAGTAATAGTTACACCATACAGTTTCCATGCTAATCTCAAGAGGTCACATAACACAATGTCATTTTAACATTTTATCAGAAACAATTAGCACCATCTGTGTTTCAACCCAGATGCAACTAAATGAACTAGCAAATAAAACAAAGGCAAACAAAACTGAAAAATTGAAATAAACGTTTAAGAATAACAGCTTGCACCAAACTTCTTTGAGTGAAGAACTGTTATAACACTGGTAATAAATGAGTGAGTTTCTTAGTTGGCTAAAAGAAAGTTGCTCTTGCTGCAGCTGCCCTTCCGGATCTCAGCAATTAGGTCATGGAGCAGGACTGACAATGCCACCTAGTGGGGAGATAGAGTAGTGAGCCTCACCTCTGGTGTATCCAGCTAAAAAATGTCAGAACATTTGAATACAGTACTCTGTGTGCATGCGTGTGTGTGTGTGTGTGTGTGTGTGTGTGTGTGTGTGCGCCTGCGCACTGTGTACGATTCTGGCTCCTGCAGTCTCTTGTGTCGAGGGTGCAGGTTCTGAATAGATCTCTGGACCTTCTCTCTAGTTTCAGCAGCGCTGCATAAAGGATCTGTGATCTATAAAAAAACATTTTTAAAAAGTGACGATGACTTTAGGATCCCTAAAGTGTCACACACAGGCAGCACTGAGTCGTTTGGTGCGCCCCCACCTGGCCCTTGGTGAAGACCTCCTGCCGCAGACAAGTGACCTGATCTGGAGTCAGTGAGAGACACGCGTCACCCTGTCCCAGAGGGTAACAGCTGACCGGCACGCCTGCTTTAGGAGCCGGTTCCTCTGCCAGACACAACAGGTCCAGGAAAGGATGGCCTGCAGAGAATGAAACAGCTTCGTGGTTTAGTCTCATAGTGTCCTATGACAGGGCAGGGGCAGGTGATAGGACCAGAAACATGTTGAAATGTCCAGATATTTAGGCGATAATGACATTGGATTTGATGGTAATGAATTAGTCAAGGAAGCTGTCCTCTCCCAAGACAGTATACTGGTGTAATCAAGTAGTTTATATACTACTAATGAAATGAAAGCGGTCCTAATGAAAGGACTTTATTGGACACACACACCCACTCACACAGAATACCTGTCTCAATACTAGTACTACTGTAGTTCATTTGGTTGAAATTTGGTTTGCTTCATTTGGTATTGGAGAAACATACCCACAGCACAGATTTATTTATATATATTTTTATTTTACAATTACCAATGAGGTTAGCAGCCGCTTTTTATCCAAAGCTACTTACAATCACATGGTGCTATTACATGGAGCAGGTAGGGGTTAGGCATCTTGCTCAAGGATGCTTACAGGTAGGCCAACTCTGGGTCTCGAACCTACGACCTTCCACCTGGGAGTCCAACACCCAGACCACTAGACTACCCTGCCCTGTAGCTTAACAAGAGATAATAACGGCCTTGAACCCCTGACCCCTTGAGGGGGTACCAAGGCACCATTATTAGGGCTTACCCTCTGTGTCTAAAAGACGGTAGACAGCTTTTCTCCCAGGGACGGTGCTTTTCTCTGGATCCTCTGTGAATTTCATCCTGGGGTTGCCTCTCACCTCCACCAACTGACACACACACATTGGCCACACACACACACACAAAAGGCCGCAAATGTATGACACTTTTATTATCATTGTTAGATAATCAAAGCCAAATATGCTTCCGTGAAGGATTAGAAACGGCTGTTAGACTGACGCATTGGATTTTTTCCCCTCAAAAAAATTCTCCATAGTTTCCATATTCTCCAGTTCCAGTATAATGGCGACATTTAGCTTTAGTAAATGTCAATTTCCACTTCCAAACCAAACTGGGTATGGACAACATGGACCAATACAATACTAAAAGCACTTAACATTAATTTCCCCAAGACCGTATTACCTTGACACACCATAACAACCTACCGAACTACAAACAAAAGGGTTTTAGCCTGAATCCCTATGGTATTATTACAATCACAACTAATACCAGCAAATCTTAATAAGAGTGATATGAGGTTTGACGCGAGGGTCTAACCTTCTGTAAGACAAGAGGGTGTAGGGTGAAAGGGGTATGAATGGTGAAAACTATCAGTCTGTTTTTTGTGTGTGTGTGTGTTCTTCACGTTTAAGGCATTACCTTATACACACAACCCAGTGAAGGCTGTCTTGTACAGGTAACCAGATGGGTTCCAACCCCAACCACGTCAATCTCATTCTCCTGATGAACCAGGACGGACAGATGAGGTGCAAATGTCACAGTGTGGGGAGAGAGAAATGGAACGGTAACAAAGTAAACTGTTAGTATTACAAACTATACTAACACATCTCGCAGACAATCTCTGGGATTCAACCCCCTCACCTTCTTGCTGAGCTCAACCATGCTTTGTTCTGAGATGTTATTGGTGCCAACAATCACCATAGACAGGAACGCAGGTGCAGTGAAGCTGGAGAGAAGGAGAGAATAGGAATAAAAAGACAGAAACATACAAAATAATAACAATTTAACAAAAACATAAAAAATGTTGAGTAAAGCCCTAAAAAAGGCACAAGCCAACACTTTTAACGACTTATAGAGAATACTAAAACACACACACAGAACCTGTGTCACCTTACTCACTGCTCGCTGCAGAGTTTGAAGATGTGGCGCACTTCCTTCGACTGCCCACAGAGGTCACCGCTGTCCAGGCGAATTCCCCGCGGCTGGTAGCCCAGCTCGCACAAGGCCAGAGCTACAGCGCAGAAGTTGAGTACACCACTGCTGCAGATACAGGCACACACACAACACAGATCACATGTATACTGTTGCTAAAATAAACACTGAACAAGAAGGGCTGCTTCTGTTGGGAGGAAACTGCGGGGAGCTGTGGACTAAACTCCTCTTTTGAAATGTATTTTATTTCTAATACTGTATTTTTATCTCCAATTGTGTATGATTTACTTCACCTTTACCTCTAAAATGTTAATACATTTTCTAAAGACCTTTACACTGTATATTTTTACGATGTTATGTTACCATATTAAAACAAGCGCTTGAACAATTTATTTTTGGCGGTCACATTTCAAAACTACTGTAGCAAGCTCAGAGCTCATGCCTTCTGTTGTAAGTACTTACTAAGTACTTACAGCCTAATAATCTTTGGATTACAAAAAATACGATTGTGACGTTGCATAGCGACAATCGTGTGAGAGAGCTTTACCAGCTGACACTGTAGCTGTCAATCACTGCTAGGAAGTTGTGTGGGTAGGCAATAGCGTAGGAGAGGAAAGCGGCCAGTTCACCCTCATGGATCTTCCCAGTATCTGCTCCCAGAAGCTCACACACACGGCTCAGACAGCATTTGGTCAGTGAGAGGAGGTCGACTGGGTCCGAAGTCCCGTTAGCTGCAACTAGATTCTGATTGGACAACACGCAACACATTGTTACCCTCATGTCACTCTCAATTGTATTATGGAGACCATGGATTAAATGGACTGGAACGCAAAGTGAAACAACACTTCTCAGGACTGCCTGCACTGTTTGTAAAACCCTAACCGATTGACAAGTCCACCTATGTAGTGATTGCGTCTCTCGAGTATGCGGTACGCAACTTCCACCCAGAACAAACAAGGAGAGAAATATTTAAATTAATCTAATCTCTAATAATTTAAATCTATTTCTAATCTGGAACGAAAATGGTGGACACGTCCCTTATTGGGACCCCAAAATGCACAGCAGGAAGGCCATTTCACGGATTTACTTTGACATGCAGGCTGAGAGAAAATGAAAGAAACTCACTTGTGGCCACACCTCCTCCAGAGAGGAATAGGAAGTGACGTAGGAGTGTGCCATGGTACCTGCTACAGGAATCCCGAACAGGAATCCCGCCTGAACATTACTGGTGAGATCAAACCCTACACAACAGAGTGCAGCTTCAGTCTGGGAATTTGCCCGACTCATAAGTAACACAAAGAAAGAATTTTAAAGGAATAGTGTGTATTTATTGGCCAGAGGGGGGCAGTGGAGAGGAAGGAGACGGGCATTTGCGGCCCCTTTCATCCTCCTTCAACAGGGGGGGACCAGCATGAGCTCAACTCTGCCCCTTGTGGCCAAAATGACACACAATGACGCACGGCTGCTTTCATTCAAGGCGCGCGCATTTACTCAACCTCCAATGTATGAGTAGCGCGCGGCTGTGAGTCCGCCGTCTGGTCCTTGGGCCCTCCTGAGGCCCATCTCCAAGAGCTTCCTACTGGGGCCGGCTGCCAGGCGGAAGCGGGCTGCATTGCTGCACACCAGGCTGACACCACAGGACAGGAGACAGTTAGCGTTGGAGCCTTTGGGGGAGTAGTGGCGGCGGGGTTATCCAAGGCAGTGTGCATTGAAGGGTCAACATACAGTATATAACGTGTATAAATGGTAGCCTATTCGATATTATAGCACTGTATAATAATATAATAATAATAATACTGTATGTTATGTTATCTTCTAACCCAGTGAAGAATGGATTATAAACTATATTTTACCAGGCAAGTCAGTTACGAGCATAGGCGTAGATTTGGGGGCGGACGCAGGGGATACGTCCCCCTCAATATTTAGAACACGTGCATTTGTCCCCCCTCAAAAAAAACATGGCAGAAGCCGAGGACGTTTGTTTTGAAAACCCGCTATAAAGGTTACTCATGAATGCAACAATGCCTCCAACAAATATGAGTTATGAGCTCATACAACCACTGAATCTCTTGTTGCAAACGTAATTATCCCCGCCACACACACATGCGCACGCATGCACGTCTGGTATTGGGACATTTTTTTTCTTAAAAACTCTTACTCTACTGTGTTGTTTGCTAGTTTGCTAACTAATCTTGAGGTAATGTCGCCTGGCAATGCCTGCCCATAAAAGCTTGCTAGCTAGCTAAAATAGCAGTAGACAAGCTAATCCAGCGTTAGCTGCGCAGCAGCTGTCCAAAAAGTCAAAAGAGCCACAGCATGTAATTTGTTGGCAGCATGGGACATTTTAATTTGAATTTCATAAGTTGTAATTTGTTAACATATCAAAAATTCATACGACAGTTTTAAACCATAAACATTTCCACCATAGATTGACGCAGAAGAGGCACAAATTGGTATAAAAGTGACAAAATACTGTACGACAAATAATGACAAAATAACGGTGACTGATGTATGATCAAATGTGGCTTTAGCAGGGTGCATTTTATGTTGTGTATGCCATTTCTAACCTGGCGTAGTTCACCAGGCAGAGCAGGCTGGTCTCCAACAGCTGAACAACAGCCAGGGGTCCTGACACTTCCACGAGTGGCACCTGCATAAGTTGAAAAAACACAGCTCAAGCGACCCCTTCTGAACCCCAAATTTGACATCGTGACCCTTGACACTATGTGACCCCGCTTGAGCTCACCCTGGCGAAGGCCGCAGTCCCTTCTGGGAACGAGCGCAGACTGACCCCGGAACAGTCCAGGCCTCGAAGGTACTCAAAAAAAGCAGGGTCAGTGGCAGAGGGCAGAACGGAGCGCAAGTACTCCACGTCTACGGTCAAATGGATCAACGCAGAAGACAGAAAGATAAACAACCGTTCATTTTAGTCTTGGACTAGTTAGCGATTCAATACGTTAATGGCGCTGGCAAACTTTGGATTGGACGATACCATTTATTCACTACCACTAAGAATACATTGACTTTTTTTTTTCTGGCAACCTGACGATATAAAAATGACGGAAGCACAGTATCGCGATACTCATGTGAATCGATTTTTTTCTCCCCTATCCCTAGTCCTTAACAAAGTACTTAGACTTAGGAATGTGATATTATTATGTATAAATACATTTTTATGACTAGGAAAACCAGAGAAAAATTACTTATAGAGGGCAGGATAGGATATGGAGGGGGTCAGCGCCCACAGTTTCGATCCCCAACTTAAGCAAGACGCCTAACGCCTACCTGCTCCTTTATACATTGTAACAACCATTGTGAGTTGTGTTGTGGAAACAAAATGAAATCAGTTCTGACCCTAGAACCTCTTATACTAATGCTCTTGAGCATACAGTGATCTAGGCTGTATCTAGGCTGGGTTAGGTTAATGCGGCATGGGCTAACTTGGTAAGAACAATGGCGTTCTTACAAAAACACAATAAAGTTCACTCAAGGCCGACAATGTCCACCCACACATTACATAGGTTTACCCCACGTTCACACGGGCGACAAAAGAGGGAGACAGAGCGACCGGCTGCTATTCACTTTCAATGAAAGCTGAGTGATTTACAGCGACCGTAACCATAGTAAGCAACCGTTGTAAGTAACCGCCGGTAAACCATTTTAAACTATTTTATGCAAATGCTGAGCGATGCAACGCGATGACTACCAATAGGAGTGAAGGCAGCAGTGACACGGGTTGCTGAAACAAACGATCCAACCAATAGGTAACCACAAGCTAGGAACACCCATAAGCGACAGGCGGCAAGGGTGTCTCCCTCTTTTGTTGTCCATGTGAACGAAGGGTTCCCGTGCATTCACACCGCTAGCGACAGCCAGCGACAGCCATAAAGCGACAGACCGTCACTCATTTCAATGAGCACTAGGTGACAAAGCGGAAAAGCGGCTGACCCTGTTACGAAGCTGTTTCAAAGCTAAAATATAAATGTAATAATAACAATAATAATAATAACAACTAAAATATATAATTACTATCCTAAACTACATATCACACCAACAAGTTCACATTATCTTAATCTGAAATTACAGGTCACCAATATGTGTATTTAAGGTGTTTACACTACACTTCCGCTTTCTGCCTGTCAACCGTTCTACTCTCTTCCAAAATGAGAAATTGTTTTTGTTTTTCTGTGTTTCCACACATCCTGGAAAACCTGGAAAACAGTTGAATAATTTGTCAGTCATGGAAAACACATTACATGGAAAATGAGAGAGAAAGTCGAATGTCCTGGAAAATTATTTCAACACTATTTTCCTTTAGCTGAGAATGAACTGCAAGGCTATCGTATCAGAGCTCCCCAAAAAGGATAACATTGAAAGCCCTGAAGTGGATAAGTTATTCAGGATCATATTAACATTGAAATGGTGGTTTAGCATAACTTGCAATATGCCCTAATCACATCTCCTGATATTTCCCCTAGTCAGTCCTTGAACTGGGTGTCTTCTTTCCACTCATTCTTCTAACTTTCTTCCTGATATTCTGTCACTCACTACGGCATCTACATATCTATGCGAGTCTGGATTTTCTGCACTTATGTACCTGAAAAACAAATACAGGGCCCGTCTGAGAGTGGAAAATGATCTGCGACTCTTCCTGAGCCCTACTAAGCCCCGTCTGGACCACCTCTGTGCATCAATGCAGGCCCAACCATCCCATTAAGTGAGTAGGATGGAGGTGTGTGTGTGTGTGTGTGTGTGTGTGTGTGTTTTTTTAAGATGCTTTATTTTGCCCAGAAATAGGCAAAATAAAGCATCTTAAAAAGGCTTTTTGATTGGGACATGCATGTCAGGAGCGCACATACACTGCCTCAGAATGATGCTTACTTAAGCAGCTACCTGTTGACTGGAACGCAGCTAATGTTTTGTAACACTAGCTTCGACCACAAGGGTAATTACAGACACAAATTAAGGAGTGTACCTTAGTTAAATGGAATACAATGGATTATACCAATCAAATATTTGTTTGTTCTTTTCAAAAACCGAATTAAAAATAATGAAAATACTTAAATATTTAAAATACAAAATATATTTTGGAAATTAAGTTCTGCTAAGTTGTCAAATTGATTGTGTCAACATACTAACACATATTAGAAAATGTACCTCCAGCAAATAAACGATAAACAAGTGCATTAAAATGAGAAAAATAGAAGGAGTCAAGCTAAGAGGCGCTAAAATACTTATTCCCCTTAAACTTGTTACCCTATTGCTGAACGATAAAAATTGTGTAATCTCTGGTATTCTCAGCAACAAGCGTTCTAATAATTGTTATTGACGGACAATTATATTTGTTTCACAACAGTAAAACAGCTACTCAAACAGTTTTGTTATTTATGCATGCTGCATGCATGCCTAAACCTTAACAAGATTAGCAAGGGCTGTTCTATTACTGTAGTTACATTAATGGTTCAATTAAAAACAAGTGTCACCGTTCTCAACTACACTTATAGTTCCATGAGCACTTGTTGCCTGTGTCTTCCTTTTTCTCTCTGTCCCCATGTGTATGTGTACGTCTCTGCTTATTAAAGTCAGCCACTTGACAGATTTATGGATCAGTGCCATCTGCTCTCCGGCAGCTAAAAGGAGAAACAGACAAAAAGAGAAAGACAAAAAGAGAGGGGCCGAGACATTGAGAGAGACACTTGAATGACAGACAGACATAAAGGTGACGTGTGGAAGTGCAAAGAAGACAGAGGGAACGAGAAAGACAGATGAGGGAGCTATAGATAGAGAAAGAGATGAGGGAGGGAGACATTAATAAGTAACGCAAGTAAGCTGAGGTAAACTTTGTTTTTCTGGTAGCAATGCAGTCTTTCTTCTTTGCTGCTGGAAGCTTACATGAAAGCACCAGTTGTAACGTGATGTTCAAGTGTCTCAGAAAATGTTTTTGAAAATCTCTTATAGCTACACCGAAAAATAATAGATACCTCTAATAAAACGTCATCAAAAAGAAAACCAACTTCATTAATCTGCTCAAACGAATAGACTCACCTAGTTGTTTACAAACTAGCTGGGGTCATTGTTTAGGGTTCTGGGGGGTCTATAATTGAGGAGTGTATGTCAAGGAGTTCATATGCCTGCAACTAAATGCTTTAAAATTCTTGGTTTGACTTTAAATTAATCCAAGCACTACAATTAAATTAAATTAAATTCAATAACAGCCTCTCTAATTTTAATTGGCTGGATTAATGAAACGTTTAACAACTTGCCACAGTGTACAAGGGCTAAGGTTTGTTCAGAGTAAATGATGCAGTGCAGTATTATCTCTGAAAGAGAGATGGAACTTTTGTTCAACACTCAACTCTGCCCTTTTTTTGACCTCAACATAATTCTTCATGCTGATCGTTTGCTGTGAAATTTCGTTTGTTCAGACATTTTTTTTATCCAACTTTAATTGACTTTCAGTGTTTCTCTAAAACATATTTCGGTCAAAGTTGATGGCCGTGTCTCCACTGGATGGTACAATGTTTTTTTTTATTGTTAGATTTTAAGTGTGCATAGAATTCCATTTTTCAAAATGTGTGCATGATTTTGCAAACCACTATAAGCCAGTCAAAAAATAAAACAAGTAGCTTGGCCTTCCAAATAGTGCTGTACACTTCGCCCACATTTTACACAGGAGTTTGCCATGAAAGTTGACTTGCAGAAAGCAGATTGACGCGCCTCGGGCAGCCTGTGTGTCTGTGGCTCAACCAATCAAATGCCATGCAGCAAAGTCATCTTCTGGGGCCAACTCTTCTATTCAAGCCAAAACAATGACTCCAGGCCAGTTTAGCAACGAGCTTGCAGCATTCTGATCTGTGCCCAGTTTAAGGCACTGTGCGGGGACTCCTGGTCTGTCTCTGCCCGTGTGTGTGTGTGAGAGAGTGAGAGTGAGAGAGAGAGAGAGAGAGAGAGATGGCAGAAAGCCAGCGTCCTCGTTTGAGACAGGGAGACGTTGACAGGTCTCAAGGTCTGCCAGCACACACACCCACACACACACACACATATCTGTGTATACAAGGTCTGCCAACTAACATCTGTAAAAGTTTTCATGGCCTGTGGCTGTTATCGGGACAGACAGCGAAAGACACAGTGTGAATGGGGAAAACAGAAAAAACTACTGAGAGAACAGGCTCTGCAGCACCTCTCTGCACTCTTTGTTTCCTTTTTTATATCTCCGCTTCCCCCCCCCAACCTCTAAAGCCCCTGTCCACCCACTCAGGTGTTTTCAGTTAATTTAGCTAATTAGACCTCTTCTTAGGACTGTGTAGGCCTGTATAGACCTCGCTTGATTGACATTTTCTTGACTCCTTTCTTGGCACCTAACACCTTCTTTACGATTGGTTCTTTTGAGTATCTGCAGCCTAGCTCCGCCCAACTTCCACCTGGGAAGAGGTCTTATCAGACAAAATAACTCAGAACACTTGAGTGGGTTACAGCGGCTTCTATTACCCATGCTGTGTCTGAAATCACACCCTTACTCATTGATCTGTGCCGCAGAACGTTTTTTGGCGTCCATATTGCCGTTGCCTAGCAGCGGTGTTCTCACGATTTACCACTTGAACATTTCGTGTACACGACTTCCCATGTTGTAATCACAAGCTCACGAGTTCCATTTGAAGGCAGCAGTAGTGTCCACAGAGTGTGCATTGGTCGTACACTATATTTACGGGGCATTATGTCATATTTTAGTTTTCTCACCCACGCACACTGACTTCCATCTGTAATTATTGTTTTAATGAATATCTTCATGTAACTCATTATGCATCCGCCTATTAGCAAGTTGTATATAGCTCTGGTTGGGGCTGGTTCAGGCAAGCTTTGGACTGCAAACTACTAAAAACGCATTTTATAGGGACATGGTCCAAAACTGCAAAGAAGGACCAAATGCAATATCAAATGCAATATATATGTGAAAGCAAGCTTCTAGCTAGTTAAAACTTTAGCTAGCTAGGAAGCCTAATTGTGGATTTTTGACATTACTTATGACATCTATGTTACTATTCATGTAAGTATGCATGTGTTATGTGTTTGTACTGTACATCCAGCTATTCATACATCTTCATGTCTGCGTGTACAGCAAGCATTCTTAATGTGTGTGCACATCCATAACTGAATGTCAATGTGTATTTGTCTTGAGTAATGTGCATACATATATAGTTTAAAAGGTGTGCATATGGGTGTGCACGCTTGAGATTTCCTGCTTAGAGAGCATTTCCTAAATGTCATCCTCGGCCCGGTAGGACTTAACTTCCTGGCACCGAAGGATTATGGTAAAAATGTCAGAGAGATTCTTCCAATTTGATTGGTGATGTACATGGACAGGTAGAGCGGAGTTGAGTGAGAGAGAGAGAGAGAGAGAGAGAGAGAGAGAGAGAGAGAGAGAGAGAGAGAGAGAGAGAGAGAGAGAGAGAGAGGTATCTTGATTAGTGTGAAATGACAGTAGGCCTAATCAGAAATTGAACCCACATTTGGGATATGGTTTCAAGCGTTGGCAGTATGTCCATTGGCAGTATGTGCGCCTTCCTGAACCTAGAGCCAGGTCACGTCATTAGATGAGAAACCAACAACAACAATTACAACAGAACCAAAAGACACAGCGTGAATAATTGAGAGTAACACTGGTTAAAAATGACACCCCTTTTAAAAAGAGGGCACTTGGCTGAGAGCCCGCCTCTCCGGAGAGTTTAAATTCACAAAACATCAAGCTGAGATTTCTTCACATCCGACAGCTTGTTCCGCAGAATAGACAGGCTTCTACAGTTGAGGTAGAGTGAGGTTAGGGCGGGGAGGGAGAGATGGCACCTACAGAAAAAGATTTTATTTGACTCCATTTACTAGAGGACGACAAATTGTATTATGTTGAGCTTATACACCTCTACTTTGTGGAAACAGACACTGTAAAATTTCACTATAGTTAATTTGATGGTATTTTCTGTTCTCTTAGCTTAAAAAGGTACACTTGAGTGCCTGGATTTGGTTTGAAACAGCATTTGGAAACAGAAATGTGAGGATCGAACAGTGTACTTTTAACCTCTCTATAGGTTTTAATTTTCATTGCCATGATGTCATTTATAGTTTAGCATCTTGAGATTTAGGGTATTTTTTGCCTTTGCTACTATCTCTTTGCCAATAGCTGTGTGTGGTGGTCAGGCTATTTGCTACTCAGATCATCGTGGACAGGACAGATGGTCCCCGACACTGTGTGCACGCACTCTCACACACACACATATTTATACACAGTATACATGCTGGTCTTGGGAGCGCTCCTTCCCAGCTCTTTGGTGTGTGTGTGTGTTTGCACGTGTGCGTGTGTGTTTGCACGTGCGCATGTGTGTATGTGCGAGAACCAGAGTGTGTCCGTCTGCTGTGGTAATTCATGACAGAATATAGCTGGTAGGTTTGCACCACCATCTGACGGTCCAAGAAACCACTCTACTAAATAAACTGAGCTGGGGTCATTTGTCTTTTTGTCTTGCAAACAACTGTTTATGACACAGGGTGTGTGGCGGTAGGGGGAAGGGTAGAGAGTAGTGCCAGCCACTCAGGTGTATTGGGGGGGGCAACCACTGAGTTTCAAACCAAAGCACCTTTTGCAATACCGTCTTGGACCAGCCTAATTGTAGACACTCAAAGGTCATTCTGGACACAACTTTAATACAATGTGCACGCCCCCCTCCCCCACTGGTGTTTGTATTATCAGTGTGTGTGCGTGTGGCAGTGCAATACCTAGTTGAATGCTCCTGTAATCTTTTAGAACCAAAGGCTTGGGTTTGGCCTCAGAAGTGCCCAGAAAACATGAGCATACTCTTTCATTTGCCTTTGGTTGGTCTTGGCAAAAGAATCCTTCCTACACTGGAACTTGAATAAGGATTTTTTGCACGCAAAGCCGCGGGCTTTGATAGGAATCAGTAGCCTAGTGGTAAGGTTCAAATTTAGTGTGAGAAAGTAGCCTTCATGAGAAGCATAACATTAAGTGCAGTTTAGTAAATTCCTATTTGCCGGCAGTGGAGATAAAAGTATCGTTTCCAAATATTCACTTCGAAATATATATAATTGGTCTAAATTTAGCGATTTGTTTTCAAATTTGCCAGACACTAAAATTAGACCGTAGGAACAGCACCTTCTACTGGTTGAACACAAGTTATTGGAATTGTTTTATTTGATTGGCTCAAATTGATAAGGTGATGCAATTGGTTCTTTTGTATGCCATAACCATGTGCATGCAATATTCTGTGCACAACAAGAGGGTACTCTTTGTTCAGTTTTTTTTCAGTTCGGTTTTGCCATTTCTTTATCGCTGCCGTATCCAAGCAGAAGACAAAGTATAGTATGCAACACGCACTGTAAGTTGCACTAAATATTTACCCCATCCTACATATAATTAGCATGTTGTGTACATGTTTTGTGTACATGTTTTAAATGGCATAGTAAAAAAAAACATTAAAAGAAAATGCATGTATGAACAGAACTGGAAAAATAAGGACGTTTAGACAGTGTTTACGTGAAGATACTGTTGAAGTCTCATAGCTATATAGAGCCATTGCTTGCACGTCTCATTCCTTTTTTCCAAGAAAGGATTCTTAGGATACCATTGCAATTCCTCAAGGAAATAGAGGAATGCAACATAGAAAGCATATATAACAAGTTTACACAAACACACGCAAGCTCACATGTACGTGACACCTATACATGCCTGGGGAATAGGAAATGAAATTAGATGCCCACCATTACATCTGTATAAATGTGTCAAGCTTTAATTTTTCTTTGAAGCTTCTGTTTTTATTAACTGTGCCCCCCTGTGATCGGAAGGGGATTGAATCTAAGGGTGCCTTGCAGTGATGTGCATTTACTGGATCCATGATTCTAAAGGTACCTCCTAGTGTTGCAGGGTGGTTAAAATCATCCTCATTTTGCAAGCTTTGCCCAATGATTTAAGTCGCTTCACATATCAGTCTGAGAACTCTCACTTGAAATAGTCTGCTAATCGAATGGTTAGCAGACTATTGGACCACCTCCAACCAATCAAAACAACACAGGCGCTTAATTGCAGTCAACAATTTAACTACCCACCTGGAGTAGTAGGCCTACTCCAAACGGTTTTCAATATAGAGTTCCCAGGAGGAGCTTTCAAAATCAGGTTATAACAAGGTTAATAGTGTATGGTATTATAGGGTTATAGGGTTATATTTGTCCAATTTAATGGCACAAGTAACAGTGTAAAAAGTAGGCCACACTCCACTTGTTCCCCCGAAACCCCTAATTTCATCCCCAACTAACGTTTTATGTCACGCCAAGTGTTTTACGCATCTAAGCAGGCTTTCAAGATTCTGTTTGTGTATGACATGTCATTGACTACAGCAGGATCTTTGGACTATTAAGATGTGCATGTAACAAAACTCTAATATGCCACAGGCATCCATTTTTCCGACCTAAACCACTTAAACACTGAGGTGACGAAGTTGGAAAATTCCCAGTTCTCACTTGCCATTCAGCTTTGTTATAATAGTAGTTATAATTAAAGTTCAAAATTTAAACTTGTTAAATCACAGCGGTTCAACATTTCAAAATATAGATATTATATGTGATATGTATATGGCTATTGGAAACGCCAAGCAGGTAATGGTTAAGGTGATTGACCAAGAACTACCATTTCGTAGGATTGAGTCCCACTGTCACCAGAGATCATGGTAAAGTTTGGCAATTGACCACATTCACTCAGACTTAATGCTAGGATTTTATTGTGCATAAATATGTTAGTATATGGGTTCCAGTGCATTTTTTTTATATAGTGGATTATATAAATGAACAGCAATGAATTATCTCAGCTCCACACATTTTGGAGTAGCAGTGTTTTACTTGCATTATCCAAAACAAATAAATAAAAATAAATCCAAACAAAAACAAATAAACAAACAATCTTTATTAATGCAGATGATCCAAAACCAATTGTCACGTGGCACAAGTTAACGGCTGTAATGACAGGGTAGCGGGGTAGCGAAACGCTTCAAAACAATTGGGTCAAAAGTCTAACTATTTCAAAGATTGAAGCTTGCCATCCCTAATTATAATAAGCGTTTGTAATGACCTACTGTAGACCGGATACAGGTACAGGAAAAAAAATGGTTTAATCGTAAGGAATTACTTAAGAACAATAGCGATAGGCAAATAAAAAACAAGACAAGCATGGAAACTGCATGGTAACATTAATACTGCCTGAAGACTGAATGAACCGCGGTGATATAAAGAGTCAGATTAAAATGTGACACAGTGAGTCTGAATAATTGGCAACAGGTGACTGATTAGTAGCTGGGTGATGACAATCTTAGAATTGGGGGCATGACAGCATTACACTTTAGAAAACACAAACCAGATATATAAAACCCTTGCACATTTTGACACCTTAGCATAGTTTGTTCATGAAGCATTTGAATTTAATTACCTTTATTTAATGTCATACCTTTAAAAATATAGGTGTGTTGTCCAAACTTTTAAAATTTATTTTGTAGCTTCAAAATATTCAATTAGCATTGGGTTAAGAGCACATTTGTTATTACTTGCAGAATGAAAATTAATCAGATTGAAAAAGTATTTGAGGTTTTAGTTTAAACTCCAACTAAATTGAGGAACTCGGTTATCACAGAGTTAACATATAGGGCTGATGCCTCATGGGAGATTTTTATCCAACAGGAAACAATAGGTCTTTCATTTCCGTTTTACGTCTTGATTTTATCCATCCATTTGCGTCTGCATTTTTTAACACAAATTTAGCTACAAAGCTTGTGCGTAATAATCGAGTACTAGTCTAGTCAGAGATAAAATTCTGTGAGCATTTAGAAAGTGTCTATTGTTTGTGCATCTCTGTGCACATGTATGTCATGGCTTGTGTGTGTGTGTGTGTGTGTGGGTGTGTGTGTGTGTGTGTGTCTCTCTATGCATTTGTGTGTGTTCCATTGTTTCAAGGTGGTGGACCATCCATCACCATTAAGTAGAGGCAGAGAGCCTGACTTGCACTCAGGAACAATCTAATTCTGCCAAACCCTAACACTCCCTACCTGCTTCGCCCATAGCATTGTCTCTCTCCCCCCTTCCATCTTTTATCCTGCTCTCACCCTCTGTAGGATTTAAGCAACAGACTCGAGCTGATGAAAACCTCCCAAGCATGTCTCCAGTAATACCTCACACTCACATATACCCAACTCGCACCAAACCACGCCACGCCACACACCTACACATGCACACACACCTACACATGCACACACACACACAAAGGGGTGGGTTAGAACGATACACTGACAAATTGTGCCCTGTGTGTGGGGTTGTTATTTTGCAGGCAGAGCACAGTGTGGGGCCATGTGTTAGATCACCCCTTCTATACCTTTCTTCCACAGCCTGGGACTGACCAGAGAAAATGTAACACTCTGAAAGTAAATCAAAAAAATTTTTTAACCCCCCCGTCGCTTTTTTTCTACTTCTGGTCAAACTTTATCTTATTTCAGTGTTGTTGAATAAAGATATGGAACTTCAAGACGGCAAGCTCTGGGCTATGTTCGGTTAGCTTGAACGTGGCTATATTGTACGGCATGTTCACGCTACGTTTTGCAGGCGCGATAAATGAGTCAATCCGCAGCCAATCACAATATCCCCTTCCCGTTTTGAAACTAGCCATTTAATGTCAGCACCGTTTCATTTCAGTGAATGTAACAATACCTAAAATGCCCTGAAACCACTCTCACTCTGACAAGAATATCTCCATTTAATGTTGATTTCCCAGCTTTGGTCTATGGTTAAATTAACTCACAGACCTCCGGGTTCGACAGGAGTTCCTTCCCTGAGGCCGTTTCACTGATCAATGGACGGCGTTAATCTGACTTTGCGCACACAGCACCATAGATTTCACGTGACAATCACACATCATGATTTGAAAACCTAAAATACACTGCTCAAAAAAATGAAGGGAACACTGAAATCACACACTGGGATCTCCTCCCAGACCTGGATCAGGGCATCAGTGAGCTCCTGGACCGATATACAACGTCCCCGAGGTTCTCAATTGGATTCAGGTCAACGTGAGGGCCAGTCAATGGCTTCAATGCCTTCGTCATCCAGGAACTGCCTACACACTCAGACCACATGAGGGCATTGTCCTGCACCAGGAGGAACCCAGGGCCCACTGCACCAGCGTAAGGTCTGACGATGGGTCTGAGGATTTCATCCCGGTACCTAACAGCAGTCAGGATACCGTGGGCTAGCACGTGGAAGTCTGTGCAACCCTCCAAGGATATGCCTCCCCAGACCATCACTGACCCAAAGCGGTCGTGCTGGATGATGTTGCAGGCAGCATAACGTTCACCGAGGCATCTCCAGACTCTTTCACGTCTGTCACATATGCTCAGTGTGAACCTGTTCTCACCTGTGAAGAGAACGGGGCGCCAATGGCGGACCTGACAATTCTGGTGTTCTCTGGTGAATGCCAATCAAGATGCACATTGCTTCTTCATCAGACTGTACTGGGAGATGCAGCCAACCTATCAGTAGTGACGAAGACACTAGCAAAATGCAACAATAGAGAAGAATCCGAAAGGAAGGATAAGGAGAGAGCAAAGGGATTTTGCACCATCTGCAAAATCCCTTTTTGTGGGTTGTCTCGCTGGAGACAGCGCAGCTGTTGTCACTTTCATTTACACCAAAACAGGTGACAACTGATTCACAATCACTTATGCTTCCTAACTGGACAGATTAATATCCCTGAAGTTTAATTGACGATAATAATTACGTATTACCTTAGTTTTTTAGTATAATATGCAATACTGATACATTAGGCTTGTGTAAAATGTGGTATGGTGCAATGTTGTCTGTTTTGGTTTCTATTTGGTTTAATGTGGTACGTGTACAAGCCAAGTTAACTTCAAAATAAATGACCTTGTATTATATTTTAAGCAAAATAAAAACCCAATGCAAAAAATGTTTAGTTAAACTGGTGAATTAAGCAGCTTGACACAAAGGGCAAGCAGAAGATAAAAGAGGTTGAGAAAACCTTGGCAAGCCTTGACTTAACACTTTATCTGGGTATTGAAACAATAGTACCAAGTTGAAAACAACAGAGATAATTTTCTACTCAGCTTTAATGTCCTATAAGGGAACACGGAATTGTGACGGTTTGCGGAACGTGAGTGCAAGCGCAGAGGAACGTGACGGGAAAACGAGTACAGTCCAAAAAAAGCTCCGTAGAGAGGTTTAATGAAATCCACAATAGAAACAGGCACAACATACTCTGAGTCCCAAAACAATAA
>JAOEHI010021363.1:0-27564 GCA_025447815.1 Percopsis transmontana | reverse complement strand
AATCAGTGCTGCATGCCTGCCCTCGTATGTGGGGGATGTTTTCCTTGCTACCCCCCCCCCCCACACACACACACACAAACCACTGCTGCTTGAAATCCCTCGTGCAGTTCTAATTTCATGTCTGTTCACAGTAAAAAAAGGTAAAGCTTCAATGTTCAGTCAGAAAAATCAGAACCCCTTTTCCTCCCAATGAAGAGAACACATATTATTATATAACCTTATTTTTAACTGAATTACTCTCACCACCACCACCATGAACTGTGCACAAATCATTTGCAAACATGCCAGAAAAGCTTGGGTCGAGAACTCAATCTGACAATCATTCTGACCTACCTGCCGTAGGTTTAATTTTCCCAGATTCAGCCTTGGAGAAATGTGACTGCATTTTGGGACCTCTGTGTGGTTATAGGGAACCAGCATCCTGTAGGACACACCCATCATCATTACAAGGTCACATGCTATTTTTAGGCTGATGGCCATGTGTAATATGCATAAACACTATAACCAAGTGCATGTAAATACACACAATAGAGCCACAGGCTTCAATAGAAAGTGAGAGGCAATGAAGACGAGAAAAGGGACACAAATCTCTAGTTTATTGGACTTTCTTGCATTCTTCTGAAGCCATTGCAGACTGCAAGGTTCACTGAAATATCTGAATGTTACCGATTTTACTTTACTAGTTTTATTGAATTAATAGCTTATAGGATTTTCCATTTCACTCCCCCAACTTGAACTGTATATTTTATCTTGCTGATGTTTAGAATTACACTCTTTTACCGTGTAGTCTACAAATAGCTGCAGAAAACTGAGCCCTGCTAACTAACCATGTTTTGGCCCTTCTCACTGATATTAGTTACAGATAAAATAAAAAAAGTGTTTGTTGACAATGTCACTGACTGATATCTTTTGATACCAATCTTAATATAGTCACAGTAATATTGTACCATCACAAACATAAGTTTGTTTGAACTACTAATCTAGTCTATTTAAGTGTCTTCTTATCTGCACAATGTTGTCCTTTGACAATGGGCATAGAAGATAATGACATGTTGAAGAGAAAGGTATGTCATTTCATCTTGCCAAAAGCCAGAACCAGAGCCAACATCCTTGTTTATTAAGCCAGACAGTTTTGGAACCATGTTGCTATCATGCACATCTTAAGAAAGGAAGGGAAACACAAACTATAATTAAATCGCTCTTTATTAGTTTTTCTTTGAATTTGGCCAATAAATGTCACCTATCTGGCTCTTGCTAAATTCTCTCTCACCATCTCCTTAAATTTAAAACAAGGCTTCTCTGTGTTCTCTGCTTGGTATAGTTCATATGAGAGATCTGGCAGACTGTTATAGAGACTCACTGGACTGGTGAGGTCATTTTCCAACTAGTGTGATATTATAAGACTATTTATTGTCACGGTGGTGCAGCCTTATTTGGAAAGATAAACACACTTTTTATATTTAGCAGCATTGTTACACCTTACAAGCCTTCCCCTTAGGAATTGTTATTACTGTAATTATCAATATGCCTTCAATTGAGAAAAATTTTGTATTATATTTAGTATGTTTACAGTGGGTGGTTTCCACTGCTTCAACATTTTGAGAGACTTTATTATTGTAATAATAAATGTTAATAATAATTATTATTATTAATAATAATAATAATAAATCACCACGCAACCACTGCTCTAGACATAACCTCTGTATTATTCCTTTGTCTAACTCTCATTAGCTCCTGTCTCAATGTCACCACATACCATCACATTGACAAGCAAGAACAATAAACAGGGGAGAAATTATACCTGAAAATAAGATGAGAGGGATTTAATTTCACACTATTAAAAGGGGGGGCTAAACCTTTCTTTAGTGAGCACATATCAATGTTAAGTCTACTGGTTAGTTACTGAAAGTGTATAGTAACTAAGTCAATGGTGTCTTTGTAAGGCTTCGGAGCAAGCCTATACTGAAATAGTAGATTCTAGCTGTAAATATTATTATTAGGCAAATTCTGTGGGTTTCCTTGTATGTATTTTGTATCTAAAGAAATATGGGTTTCTCAATAAATGTGCTTTTATATACCCTGGGGGGCGGGGTCCACTTATATGACCTGACGCAGCAGATGGTTTGCAAGGTAACCACTTATAGCTGAAATATACAGTCTAATTGAACAGTTAATCAACTCAAACCAAGCAAGAAAATAAATTGTAAATTCAACTCTGAATTTGTGTTTCAATGTCCAAGTCTCGTAAGCGTAATCAATATAAAAAAATACAACAGGTGATATAAACTGCAATACAAAAATAGTCCAAAAGTAGACTATACCACCACCAATAAACGCACGCACACACACACACACACACACACACACACACACACACACACACACACACACACACACACACACACACACACACACGTGTCCAGCTGGTAATAGTTCAGGCAGCTGCCTCCCTGGTCGATGTGACGACCTCGTCTTTCCTCCAGGCGCGGTACAGCTTGATACTGAGGCTGGGCAGGTTGTACAGCTCCTCCATGTTGAAGCGTTTCTGGAAGCGGTCCACAAAGCTGTTCTCGCGGTCCAGGCGAAAACGCATGGCCCAGAGAATCTGAGTGCCTTCCTGGCACAGGTGGTCGAAGGTGTCCATCAGCGCGTCCAGGTACGGGTGAGCATAGACCACATCAGCTGCCAGGACGTAGTCAAAGTGATGGGTGGAGCGAGGGAAGTGCTCCTCCAGGTGCTGGCCCCAGGTAAGCTCAGTGACCTGAACATAAGGTTCTGATTATATTTAAAAACAAACATTTTGAAATCCCTCTGAACCATACTTTGAACACCACTGATTTAAGCATGGATGTATAAGGATGTATAAAAAATGACCATAACACAAACCAACCACTGGGGTGTATTTGGAGCGCCCTCTGGTGTTCCGGAATACATTGTACTTGAGGTTCCCCAGTACATCTGGTAGATCTGTAGAGGTTACCTTAGCACCTGGAGAAGGATTATGTCACATGGAATACATAAAAAGAGGACCAGAGTGAGAGAAAAAGCAAACAAAAATATGTTTTACATATTTTTTACATGAATACAGCACCATCTACCATTGTCAGTAAAACGTTTGTTGTTAACTGTACCTAGCAAACTTGATACTATGGTGACCAGTCCAGTTCCAGCACCCAGTTCAATAACGTTCCTGTCTGTCACATTGAACTTGTCTTTGTATGAGTCTAAGAAATGACACACCACCAGCGCCTGATGGGTATAAAATTAAGCAAATTCACTCATTGATTTGAATACTAAAGTACAATTAGATTATTTAGCAGACACTTTCATCCAAAGCGACTTACAGTTAGATGCTGCTATTACATGGAGCAGATAGGGGTTAGGCATCTCTGGGCTTGAACCCACAACCTTCTGGCTGGAAGTCCAACACCTAGACCACTAGACTATTCTGCCAACACATTTAAAGAGACACTTCTCGATTACCCTTGTGATTAACCGCATTACAAAATTGTTAATTTGGTGTGAAGGTCTGGGAGCTTCCCCTCCCCGAAGAGCTGAGTGGCTTGGATTCCTCTCTACTCCTCCCCCTAGAACCTATTTTTGTGGACTGAGTTGAGGCAGAAATTTAAGGTCTGAGGGGAGGGGGGCACTATAACGTAATCGAGGAGTGTACCTTTAATATAAATAGTGTAGGGGTTTTAAACCTTTTGAGCCACAACCTCCCAAAAAGCAATAAATGCATGTACATTATAGCACAAGGCACATATATATCAATGTAAACAACCACACTATAATATTCTAAATAACTCAAATCTTTTTTTTTAAATACAATTTAATTTTTTGACATTTTCATCTTACAACCCCCGAAAATGAATCCCAGGACACACTGGGGGGTCCTGGCCCACATATTGAAAACCACCATTGCAAGCCATTGTGAAGCCAGGCGTACCGAGGGCCAGAGCACAGCCCCGTAGAGGTCAGTGGATTCCTTGATGCGTATTTCTAGATCTGCAAATCTGTAGCCCTCCCAGGCCTCTGTCACGATAAGAGAGGGGCGGAAATGGCGTGACATGATGGCTTTGGCAAGCTCTGCATCCTTGGCCATGCCTATGGTGACCATACACAGACAGGCATGGATCACAGAATCGCTTTTATTTACATCACATTATATACACATCATCAAAAGGAAAACATGAAAGAATACAAATTCATCTAACCCGCAAAACCCCTTTAAGTGACAGGGAACCCCTTGCTCTGGAAATAAATTACATATTGGCTCACCATGTCCTACGGACTCTAGTTTTATTTTTTTTTTTGTAATGTAATCCTGGTATGAAGTCACCAGCCAATTTTGATGGAGTAGAGTCAGGATCAAAGCCAATTGTTATGCTGAAATACAATATCAGTTATACTAGTAGAGAGGAAAGGTCAGGGGAGTTTGGTCAAATGTAAATGAGGTAGTGGTCATAACCTGAGTTTATAACCTTTGTGTGTGTGTGTGCGCATGCATGCATGTATTTATTTATTAAGAATAAATAACTCATCAAGATATATTCACGTACAGTAACTTAAGGTTACAATTATGACTGCGTCATAACATCCCCAGAACCCCAAATTTCCTCACAAGCTCAAAGTTCATGTTTGAAACACAACGGTGCCCTAAAGTAAATGTGGCTGAGGGGGGGGAGGGGTAGAGATGATGACACAAACAGACACAAATCAAGCAGTGTACATTTAATGTTTCAGTGTTTCTTTTAATGTATATAATAATGTATGGAAGTGCGACAACTAACTCATATCACATCTGTATTGTCACAAGGAAATGCATAGGTTTCCCCTTAATATTCTGTCTGAGGAGAGAGAAAACTACAATGTCAGCTTCAATCTAGTCCTACGCAAACTCTGCTAGCTCAAATATTCACCCTCTGCGCCAGTCTTGGAGTCCACCGTGTCCATGTCCAAGAAGAGTCCAGGCAGTGCAGAGAATAACACCTGTCAGACTCAGATAGGATCCTTTGGATTCACCACAATCCTTATCTTGGACTCCAGAAGGCACGGTGGAAGTCTGCCGTGGTTTCCAAGAGTTAATTCCCCCCCATCCCCCAACGCACGTGAATACACACGTGAAGTGGAGCAGAATAATTTCCTGCTCCACTCCAGCCACACTACCCAACCCTCAACCTCATTTTCACATATCTCTCTCTGTGAGAATGCTAACCACCCCCACCGGCCCCCATATCCCATACTAACAGACAGCAACAGCTGTGCTCTGAAATGGGTGAGCCGGAAAGCGAGGTGGAGGAATGAAGAAAGCAAGAGCAAAGACCTGTGAGATATCACTGTGGTAAATACATGTCTAAGCGAATAGAGATCTGTGTGAGTGCTAGCAACTGTAGGTAGAATTTAAAAATAGCTTATTGCATCTGAACAGAGGGGCTGGTCTCTGGGTGCGTATGGTGCAATAGAGCTTTTGATGGACTACCAAAGCAATTAGAAGGATGTCACTGCAGACTTGCACCTGCCTCGATAATGAGCGTTAACACATAAACACAATAACAGATGAAGTACGCATGTGACACTGGCTGTAGGGTAAATTACTTTCATCTAAAACATTCATTTTCTAATATGCTTTATGCCTTAATTAATCTGAGGTTGTGGATATTAGAGGTTAGATGTTATAGAATATTAGGTATTTTTAAAAAATGATTCAGATACTACAAAAATACTGTAATGCCATAAATATTTAGAAAAATTCAACCAACTGATCATCGCTGAGTTCAGGAAATGCATAATTTCCCATTTAAATATATAAATATGAAAAAGGAGCATACATTGCTAATATATTAGCAAACATTTGACTCCTACGACACCAGAAGTTGCAGTCTAGTATAAAAGTCTGTTTTCTCACAGGTGTTTACCCTTGCCCCGTGATCGCTGTCCTGCCCCTCTCCTCCCGCGGCCACGCCGCTGGCCCTCAAATACGGACCGTGCCGTTACCATAGCAACCTCGCAGCCCCCGCCACTATCCTCATCAGAAGAGCTGCTGCTGCTGTGCTGCGCTGCCCCCTGTGGGAGAGCCTTATACTGCGGGATGTTCTGTTTAGGCAGGGAGAGCGACTCATTCTTCTGGCTGGCATTACGGTCCTCCTGCAGGGCGACAGGAGGGGTCTGAACAACGGCCTCCGACCCCACAAACCCTCCTCCCACTAAGGCATCAGCACACAACTCCACCCTCCTCTCTCCCGTCTTCCCTTTCTGCGCTGCCAGCCTCCCCTTCTTAGATTTGGACGGAGACAACAGCTCTTCCTCCTCCCGTCCCTCCGCTTCCTCCTCCTCCTCCTCCTCCTCCTCCTCCTCCTCTCCGGCCCCTCGCTCCTTCCGCTTCATGCAGGTGACGGCGCGGCGGAGCCGCTGGCTGCGGATGGCCTGCCTCTCCTGCTGCTCCAGCCGGTAGAAGGAATCGATCCGCAGCTGGGTCTGCAGAAGACAGTGGAGAGGGACAGGCGTCAAAACGTGGATGCCGGTGCCGCGACACCCAACAACCGCCGGAGGAGATCACACGTCGCTGCTTCTCTCCTGGTTACCTGTTGAGCGCCGACTTGTTTCATGACGGGTTGCAGCATGTCCTCCGTCTTTTTAAAGCTCCACCCAAAACGACTCTGACAGAATGTAACACTGGTTCAGGAAGGGAAACGTGCACCCTTACACACAACCGCACGCAGGCACGAGGATTTTGTGCACAAACAGCCACGTGCACATAAAAAAAAAAAGAAAAAGGATATTCCTTGATGGGGTCAAGGTGTGGGCGTCCCCAGTTGAAGTGGTTCTCTGATTGGTCGACAGCAGGATGCATGTAAGCCTGTGCCACGACGGGGTTAGGGAACCCGGGCTTCAGTTTTAAGCTCCTCAGTTTCTTCTTGACCTTGGAGTCCCGAGGGTCAGCCATCAGGCGCTTGTTTTTCTGGGCCTCTGACCACCAATCACTGGAGGGTGGGGTGATGTTAAATGTATTAACTCATATGAGAGAGCTGGCAGACCCCAACATACAAATGTACATTTATTGCAAACAGTGTGTCTACGCTCCAGCACATTTGTACATATGTGCAAGAGTCACAAACACACCTGAACTGTATGAGTGGTTCCAAGCCTGGCCCAAGGAACTCATTTAGGAGCTCCATCCCTGTCACGTAGCCCACACCGGGGATGCCCTCCGTGTAGTCACTGCCCAGCAGGTAGGCCAGGTTTATCAGCTTGGTCCTATCCAGCCCTGGAGGGGGAGTAGAGAGAGAGGGGGGGGGGGGGGTAGTCAGGAGATGCCGTGAGGGAACTAGAGAGGCCCAAGAAGCCAGAGATACTGACAGCCATTTGAGTATTCAGAGCTTTGACATCTGTGCAGAACCAATCCCAATTAACACTTCCTAATGTGCAGAAGACTTGAAACAACACAATAAGTCAAACTGAACAGCAAAACGAGATCAGAACTGATGGAGGTGCATTTACAGGTAAGGAAAAAGGGCAGCACTTTGGCCCCAAAACAACAGACATACATACAAACCAAATGATATACAGACAGAAAATGTAGGAGGTTTTGCTGACCTAGCTGGTTCTGCAGGTCACTGCACTGATAGTGTTCCACATATTTGTTTTGGCTGAAGAAGTTCTTGTACACGTGTCTCCCTCCAAAAAGCCAGATGTCCGAGTCGTCTGTGATGGTGCCGTGGGTCAGATCTGCGCGGTCCAGCGTGGCACACTGGGCCTCTGCCTCCATGGGAGCCACCAGGTAAGGGACACCAAACAGCCGTAGTAATTCCTGAGACAGACAGTTAAAACATAACAGTACAACATGAATACGGTCACTACAGAGTATAAACACACAATTAGAGAGCTTTACAATGTCCCTGGCTTTCTACTGTACTAGCACACTTGTCTGTCCTTACATACTATACATTTTTAATGGATGTTGCTATGATAGACTGCTGTGTCATAATGTGTGATTTGGGTAAACCATGGACCATTTCTTTGCTTTTGGAGCTGTATAGCTATGTCGAATCTATCCAAAAAATAATATACAATAATATAACATCTCACGAGTGAGTATTAACATGTTGATTTGATTATTATATAAACTATTCTCTAAACCTATTCACTGATTTTACCTTCAAATAGTGTGTCAGTAAATTAAAATCTGTTTGTACGGACTGCAATTACAGTGACTTAAAATAACCTTCTCATTTTACTAGTCGGTTGGGATTGTACACATGCCTCTAGGGATATCTGAGAGCTGCATCTCTTTCAACAGCTTAATACAGCAGGGATAAAGAATTAACAAACAAGGCACACACAAGTAGGTATTAAGAGAGAAAATACTTGTGACAGGTAAGAAAGTGAGTGACAGACAGACAAACACAGTTGCTCCACACACAGCAAGGTTGGTAAAATCATAATATGCACGTCGTATCTTTGGAGACCGGTAGCAGAAGTTGGGACTGAGCCACACTGTGCAACACAGCGCGTTTGTTCTAGTTGGTTTCTGGTTCATTGTCGTACTGTGAAGGAGGGATTCATTCATGCCAGACGATCAGTGTGAGGACTGAATATTGAGGCCAGGAAGCTACACAACGGGTTAAACAAACTATTGTTCACTATCCCTTTAAGGAGTAAGCTTTGTGTAGTGCTGATAGTGTTCGTGTTATTCATTTGTGTGTGTGTGTGTGTGTAAAGGCCAGTAGTTCACCTGGCTCTCCAAGCACATCTGACCAGTGACTGTGGAAGCCATCCGCTCCAAATGCTCCCTCTGTTGCCTCAGGTTGCTCTGCTGGACCTGCAGAACGCTCTCCAGCGCCTCCAGCTCCTCCTGCAGGACAATGTATGTACAGCACCCGCCTTAACAACATAGAAACGCTTTAACAGATTGCAGTTGAGGAATGTCAGTTATCCTTGACATCTAATATACGCTGTATGTTTGCTAAATTACGTGACAAGAGTTCTATATAATCTATCTGTTTCATTTTTCACAGTTCTTTGGATTTGTTTTGTCCAATATAGCCCCATTTCTATACAGTTACATTGAAATTATATGTCTTTTAGACTAAACCGTTCCTCTTCCAGCCAATCCAGGGTGGTGTGAGTTTATCTGCACTAGCTTGCACGTCATACTCACAGTGTTCTCGTGCTCCCATTCAGGGGTGACAGCGGTCGGGCTGGACTCTGTCTCTGTGCTGTCCATCGTTCTGCTCTCTTCCCCGGGTTTCTTACTGTCCTCCTCTTGCGTTCCTTTTAAATCCCCAGCTGGCTTACTGTGAGGTACGTCCACAATCTCCCCTTCCGCTCGCTGTTCCTCCTTCTGATCCTCCCGGGTATCGCCTGCATAAAGTCCTTGGTTTGTTTTAAGCGAATCGCCCGCGTCTTCTTCTCCTTCTGACACCTCAAGGAAACATTCTGGGAAAAGCAGCAGTACAGCGTGTCAATAGCAGTTTGTTAACATTCACGGAAAGGCTGCCGTTCGCGAACAAAGTGTTACCTTCTGAGTCACCGTCTTCGCTAGTCACAGCCTCCGCCTCTCCGGTCTTCTCTTCCAGTAGGTCGGTACCGTCTTCACTCCTTTTGTCCGAGAGTAAACTAGGGCTTTTGGCCGTAGGTGCTGCATTCAGCGACTGCTTTGTTAAATGGATCGAGAGGTTACTGGAGGAAGGTTTGTTATCTGAGGCACATCCTACAGGATGGATCTTTAAAGGGCTGCTTTGGTTGTGTTCCAAGCCCGCTCCAGGCTTTAACTGCGTTCCCGGCCGCGCCTCTCTCTCGCTCTCTGCCTCTTCTGCTGTGCGAGGACACCTGTGCTCCTGGGCCGCACTGGCCCTCTGTGCGGTCACCTCCTCCGGCTCGTCGTCGGAGCTGCTGATCAACAAAGCATCGCGCTCGTCCGAGCGGGAGCGCTTCTTACTGGGCGGAGACGTAAGCACCGGTGGGACCTCAGCGTGCGTTTCTTCCTCTGAACTGCCGATGACCAACTGTGCTGGAGTCTCCTGAATATGTGGCTTGGTGGGTGAGCTAGTGTCCAGACTGCTAGTTGCAGCTATGCCACCTTCCTCAGCCAGAGCGTGCTGGATGGCCAGCAGGGTGCGCGGGGAAACACTCCCATCGTCCTTCTCATTGTCCCAGCTATCCGCCATGGCGTCCTGGATCGCTTTAAGCATACGAGGAGAGGGGGGTGACGCGTCGCCCTGAGGAGAAACGGCAGGTTTGGAGACAGAGGATGAAGAAGGGCCCTGTTCTTCATCCTCTTCACAGATAGGACGCCACAGGGGCTCAGGTCTGTCAGTCCCTTTTGTCCTGCCACTTGACAGGGGGCCCCCAGCCCAGGGCAGCGCTCCGGGCTGGTTTTCTGGGACTTGGACACTCTCTTTAGAGCCTGAATAGAATAAAACAATCGTTATTAGTGTGATTGGTCCCATACTTGAGGTTTATTAGTGTGGTTGCTATGGTTGCTATGGTTGGCTTTGCAGTTTTCATACATTTAACATACCGTTTAAGCCATAATTGCCAAACTAGGGGCATAATGTCTGGTCTTATTGGGAATGGGCCATTACTTTAAAAAGGAACAATCACAGATTGTTTCCCAAGGTGAGCGTATACTGATGAAAACTTTATTTCTTATTAATTAACTTAATCTAATTTGCCATTTTGATTTTTTTTTTCTGTAACTTCCGCCTTTTAATAATGGAAATTCCTAATCTTTCACACAAAATATTTTTTACAGTATATCTCAGTAATAGGAGAGTCACTTCAATTTTCAAGTTGGCCTATCAATCCCTCTAGTGTCACCATCAGGTCAAACATGGAACATTTTTAATCTCCATATCTCTGTACCTGATGGTTGCGATTTACCCAGATCAATGTACAAGAGAAACACCTACGGTTTATCAGAATATAGTGGGCTGAGTCTTCTGAGACCAATCGATGTGACTCAACATTGTGGCTCCCCTGACCACCGTCCTGTCCATGAAGCTGTGGAGCTCCGCCAGCACTCTGCTGGCTCATTTCTCGCTCCACACCCTTCAGGCGCTGGTTCAGCTGGTTCCTCTGCAGCAGGCCGGCCAGCTGATACTGGGAGAAGTCTCCTGAATGCTGGGGGAAGATGACAGAGAAAGCAAAAAACAATATTCATTATTCACTATCAAATTAGGTGTGGTGAGACACACACATTATGTGATGCTCCACACCTATTGGAAAAAAAAAACAGAAGCAGATTTGAACCCCCCTTTTGTTGAACCCCCAAATCTGTAGCTTTAATGCCATATCTTAGCGAGCACCTGGGAAAGGAACAAAACACTGTTTCTGTGTGTTGTGTATGTGCGCGATACCTCAGGGGGCTTGTGGTACATGGTTCGACGTCTTTTAGTGAACTCCTTCATGTCTTTAAGGATGTCGTGTTTCATTTCAGGAGGCAGGCTGGCAAACTCCTCAGAGTTGATGTCCACCGAGTTGGGATCTTCATACAACTCCCCCTAAAAGGGTTTGAGTTTAAAATATTAAATCCAATGCCATCGTACCAACTGAACTCTTGTTATACCATAAGTCTTTTGATTGTTTCAGATTTCTTTCAAAAATGTTTGAATAAAAATCAACCCTTTACCTGATACATGTGATAGTTCTCAACCATTTCTTCCCATTCTTTCTCTTCTTCCTCTTCTGAGCTGCAGGGATGAAGGAATTTAAGGAAAGAATTGTTACACCTTGTTCATGTTGTACATCTGTATAAAGCATAGAGAGCACAGACCCTAACTGACCCAGAATATATTTTCCCTGGCCTCTGACCTGCTTCTGTCTTTCTCCTCAGAGCGCGGCAGGGCCGGAAGAACATACATGTCATCCACCTCATCTCTCTTCACACTGGAAATGCTGGGTAAAGGATCGTTACTGTGGCAAAGAAAGGCCAGTTAATACACAAACAAGGAGAGACAGTGACTTGTTGTCTGTGTGCCTGTGTTTCAACCGCTTCTCTATCACTGTCCCTTACCCTTTGTCTCCTAGTGCAGCTTTGATGGCTTGTCTCTTTAGGAATGTCCTGAGAAGTTTTTCATTCGTTTGTTTTGATTCATATGCTAACTCCTCTTTTCTCTGTCGCCTCTGGGCCTTTGGGAAAGACAAGCACAGAGACATTTTATCTTGTAACTGCTGATGTAATGATGTGATCTTTGCAGTTACTTAGAATTAAAAATACTTATTATCCTAGAAATGTCTCGTCATTGAGAAAAGACAGTTCTATGAATAAAAGTACATTATCTTTTCATGCTTTTCCGCCCATTGTACCTACCAGAGTCTGCTTCTTCAGTAGTGGTGCCTCTCCATCAAAAACAAAGACTGGCTTTATGCGGAAGAATAGCAGTTTACAGATGCGGTTAAACAGTGTGAGCAGATGGGCGTTCTGAACGCTGTTCCCATCCCGATCCCTCACCCCTTTCACTGCCTGATTCAGCCATATACTAATATCTGGAAAACTGGTTAAGGTTAATGTTACAGCTTGACAGGTAAAATTAACAAGTAAAACGAAGGGTTACAGACAGTTGGGATTATATTACAAACCATAAACTTTAGTAAAAGAAAGACCCCTGTTGAATTAGGATACCGACAGCGAGAACCTTTCCTTCCAGAGTCTCTGGATTAATGGACTTCCCTGTGCTTTCCAGTAGTTTCCACAGTCCGTGCACTCCCATGATGACTATAAAATAAATATTGTCCTAATATATCTTGACAACTTCCCAGAAATGTTTGCATTATCTGCACCGATTCAATAAACCCCGATAAACCCCCTTTCAAACCCCACTGTTTTCCGAGTTTGTCGTTCTTATCTTCTTCTTTTGTTATGACAGACTAGAAGCAGCGATGCTGCCCTCCTCGGTGTGGCCTTCGCCATTGACATCTGATATGATTGATTAATGTTTTCTAGTATTTTTGGATTTAGAACATTCATTTATGTTTCATTATTTTAAATCTTTTGTCTTTATTGTTTATAATTTTCATATAGGTTGTTATTAAGAGAAAAAAACAGTTTCCAATAATGACTTCAACATACAGCAGAATTAACATTTAACATGTAATATGCCACAACAAAATAAAAAAACATGTCACAAATTAAATAAATACATTGCATTGATTTTTATAGCAAAAAACAGTGCAATAAATGTTTAATTGTTTTTAATTATTTCATTGATTTAAAGAAAAGGGGAAAATATTAAAATCAGTTAAAGAGAAATACTAGACTTGCAAGGGTTAGACATTTTCTGTAGAAAGAGTTTTGACATACAAATTTAAATATCTACACATGTAGTTGTGTTGTGTGTGTGGCACACAACAGATCATGTATTTGAAGCTAAACGAATATGTGGATATAGTTATTTAATTATTATAGGAACCCAAATATTCCCAAGATGTCATCTTAGAGATAAGAAATTACAAAAGGTTTCATTACATTTTCCCACAACAGCACAGAACAGGAGCTGTCGTGTTTATTTATACAGTCTATGGTCAATACCTGCAAGTTTCTATTCATGCTCCATCCCAGTAGGTGGCGTAGTAAATCTAAATGATGGATGGGAACCTACTCAATTTCAAGAAGAAGAAGCCATGTTTGTGTCATATGCTGATCTGGTGAAAAACTAAGCTTAGAGCCGGTGAAAAAACAAAACACATACCGGTGCATACAGGATCGTTAAATAAATAGATAATGTGTATTACCTAAGAACACACTGAGTGGAAAGAACACCATACTATTTGATGGTATGTTTCCAAACGTTATGTTTCAGTTTTTCCTAAATTTCCTGGGGAACCCAGCCTGTCGCTACGGTAGCTTTGTCTACGTGTTTTTCAATTGAGAACCATCCTATAGAAATTAGAAAAATAATATTTACCATTATATACTACAGTAATAGTAATCATTCATATATTAATTTAAAGTTGTATGTTGAGATATTTTAAGACGTTGTAAAACTGTTGAACTGTACAATTCCTTGCCATATGCAAATATATAAATACATTGATTAGACTGGTCGTATAGTGGAAACTTTCATTCTTAAATAATATTTGAAATTAACATAATTTCCTTTTTTTTACCGTCGTAGGTGAAGGAGTCAACTTGCAAACGATTCATGTAAAAATAATTGTATAATCATAAAGACACAATGACTGCTGCTGTAGCTGTGCGAGGTAAGTGTTGACTCCATACCCAAACTGAATGTTTACATTTTATTGACTCTTCACATTCCATTTTGCTGTTTAGCCAGCCACAGCAAACAGCACTGATAAGACTCAAAATTTGTTTAGGATAACGTTTTAGGCTTAACATTAAATTCTGAGTTACTTACAGTAGTCATAATTATCCAACATCAATGTTTGCAGATAACTATATCATCTTTTCTTTTGATAATCCAGTTTTATACATAGGACGGCTATTATATTAATATAAAATGATAGGTAAAGTGGTACAAAATGATGCATGTTTATCCAGGAGTCTTAAAATATAACTTTTGCTTGTGTCTCTTTTCAGAGTGAGAGGAATATCTAATTTACACTGATAGGGAGTGGTATCACTTTAACACTGTACTGACAGTTTGCTTGAGACTAAACCCTGTTTGGTTTTTCCAGGCTCTGCCCATGTGCCGGTCAGGGGCCCTGGTGATGGCATGGAAACTGACAAGCCACGAGTCAGCCTGGAGATTGTCACAGATACGTCGCCCCCTGCAAGTCCCCACTTGAAGGTGGCCAGCCCCAAACACAGCCCCAGATCTACTGCCTCCCAGTCTCCGGGGGTGCTCCACCTTGGGAAGGTGAACAGAGAGGCCTGCACAGAGGTGGAGGCCATAAGGATTTTGGTTCCACGTGCTGCTATTAGCCGGAGGGGACGTGCAATTCCCATTGAGGGCAAAGGGGAGGCTGTGCAGCACGCTGAGGAACAATGTTCTCTGTCTCACCCTCCACTGGAGGATTGGAGAGGAGCACTGGAGAAGCTGCAGAACTCTGAGCGCAGGCTACTGCAGGATAAGGAAGGGCTTTCCAATCAGCTCCGCGTACAGACAGAGGTAGGACATGAATTGGTACCGCTGCCACTGACCTCGCTAGCTCATAACACTCCCATTAAAGCTCTCTATGACTATGATCCTATATAGTCTGTCTCTATCCCGTCCTTTTCTGCTCTATGATAGGATCAGCTCTTTGCTGATTAATCACTTTGCTGGTATTTAAACTGTTAGCAATTATTGAGGATTGAGGATTGAATGGTATGTTAATAGATAATGCAAAGCTAAGTTAGCCCTGAGGACTTGCTGCTGTCATTATTCTAACAGAATGTTGTTTGCTTAAGATAACTATGACCTATTCAGCTATAAAAGCGTTTGCTAAATGCTGTAAATGTATATTTGTATGTTAGTACTTTATTTGGAAATTACAATTGTGTTTTAGCAGAGTTATGAAAACACCATAACTCAAAATAAATACTAATTGATACATTTAAATTCATTCCTTTTTTTTTTTTTAGGTGTAAGGCGAGGTTTTCTTTGATACACTTGTGACATTTGTCGCCTGCAGTTGGCCACTGCAATTCATGTAATTAATTTCGGACAAATCTCATCAAACTCCTAAAACAAAAATCTAACCATTCTCTCTCAGGTAAACCGTGAGCTGAAAAAGCTTCTAGTGGCATCAGTGGGCGATGACTTGCAGTACCAATTTGAACGCATGGCACGGGAGAAGAACCAGCTGATTCTGGAGAACGAGGCCCTGGGCAGGTGTTTGGCACACACCTCAGAACAGTTAGAACGCATGAGCATCCAGTGTGACGTTTGGAGGAGCAAGTTTCTGGCCAGCAGGTATGCAGCAGAGAGATGAATGGATGAAGCAGGATAGTCTAGTGGTCTAGGTTTTGGACTCCCAGCCAGAAGGTCGTGGGTTCAAGCCCCAGAGTTGGCCTACCTGTAAGCATCCTTGAGCAAGATGCCTAACCCCTATCTGCTCCATGTAATTGCACCATGTAATCGTTGACAAATGTACTAATTGTAAGTCGCTTTAGATAAAAGCGTCCGCTAAATGCTGTAAATGTAAATGTAAAAAGCTGGAGCCCAAGATGGAAAGGCACACACATTGTTGAACCGTTGTATAAATATTGTCTCACCAGGGTAATGGCAGAGGAGCTGACGAATGCCAGAGCAGCCCTGCAACGCCAGACAAGAGAAGCCCAAGGAGCCATTCAGGACCTGCTGTCGGAGAGAGAGGAGTTCTCTAGAGACATGGTGCTCACACACAGGTGCCACTGCTATATAAGTTGCATCCTACCAAAATTTTCCTTGATTACGCGGTTACCACATATGTTGAGTGGTAACCGATGAGTGGATCGATGAATCAATCAATTCATGTGTTCCCATTCCTTGGTCAGATCTCTTGAGCAGCTGCTGGTATCTCTCCAGTGGGGCAGGCAGCAGACCTACTACCCCAGTGCGCAGCCCCTCAGCACTGGTGAGCTAGCTGCAGCTAATCACAAGCTGGCAGACGCCATAAACTCCCACCTACTTGGCAACGTTGGCACTGATGTGAAAAGCAACAACACAAAAACAGAGCAGTTGTGTAACACTCCAGCTGAGAAGATGGCTGAGAAGGTATTGTGGAACTTTTCCGCCTTCTGCATGCACATATTCTGTTGAAACCCACGGTGGCTGGCTCCATGTTAAACTTTCTAAAATATAGCAATGAAGAAAAAATATATATATTTATATTTTATGTCAGAAAACCAGGTCTATATATTCCCTCTCTCACATTTCTACATTTTATCTTAGGTGCTGAAGATTTTGGATCCCATTTCCCGTTCTGAAACAGAGATTGAGCCTCCGATCGATGACTCTTGCAACTCCAACTTCCTGACCAATAAGAAAAGTATTGGCAGGTTCCACCCATACACTCGCTATGAGAACATTACATTTAACTGCTGTGAGCGCTGCACCGGGGAGATCCTGGTGCTCTAGAGGTCATAGAGGTGTCATGTAACCTCATTCAAAGGCTGTCAACGAATCACAGAAGTGAACTTTGGGGAATGCAGATGCTGTGTGTGATAAAACTGCCAACAGTTTTAATGTGGTTAGATATATTAGGTAGTATATTGTTTTAGTATTTACTCTTTTATGACCTTTTTGAAAAGAAATGCCCACATGGTGTGCTAACACACGACTCATGAAAGTGACTTTTGTCAGACTTTTACTTGGGTTGTCCAGATACCATCAGTATTATCAATGGAAATCAGTATTGTTTAAACTGCTTTGAGTTTAGAATATATTTACAAAAATCTAAACGACAATATTCATTCCAGGACTATAAGGTCTTATCTGGCATTGAACTGATTTGGGAAAATATTCATTTTATTACATTTGTTCTCTGTACTATTGTTTAAACTTCCATTCTGTACATTTCCAAACTGGTCAAATATCCTCTATACCAGCAGCTATGTGATACCAACAGTAACACAAACTATTAATCATGACGTGAGCTAGTGTGGAGTGTGTTGCGGACGTGTGCTTCAGCATCGTCAAAGTCTAACTTTTTAGAATTTTATCAAACTTCTGATGGTGCACTTTTATTTTGAAAGGTGTGCAGGTGTTTTGAACAGTACATATAGACATTGTGGATTACTGCACAAATTGTTTAGTGAAATAAATCCTAATGCTTCAGAAATTCATTTCTTTTTGGGTTGTGACCTAATGACCGGAGGTTGAGAACCACTGCTATAGTGTAAAGAATTCTTTAATATTTTCTCAACAGGCTTCAGTTATGCTTGTTATTTATTCTAAATTATTTTTGTGTTATGTTCAGATATTTTAAAATGTAACAAACATGGAGACCAAATTAAGTGTGTGTGTATATATATATATATATATATATATATATATAATATAAATATAAATAAATAAATACAAATACAAAATGACAGGGAATGAATATAATACAATGTTTAATGTTTTTTTCCTCCAGTGACATTACAAATTTTCATAGTACCAATGGTTGATTTCACTCACTCTCCCACCAGGGTTTCTTGCTCTTGACACCTTTTCTTTCCTCAATTTTGCTTTTAAGTGATGTCTGTAACCTTGTTACACCTGATATGTTTTTTCTGTCACGAACAAGTCCTGACACCCTGTCCTTGTTATGCTCTCTGACATCTGTAATCTCTTTGCAGAAGTTGGAATGTTTTCTATCTCCTCTTCTGAGTGCTCCTCCTTCCTTTTGTTCTGCAGTTCTGAAAGACGTTTCACCAGTCTCTCTCCACCCATGTGTTACTCTGTCATGCCTCGTGCTGGTGTAAACGCCCTTATCTGACTTTTGTCGACTGAAGCCATCATGCTTCCTCTTAGGCACAAACTCCAATGCTTCTTCCCATTTCCCTGTGTCCTTTAATGTCAGTAAAATGCGGATCATCTGGTCTAGAGTCAGGTTCTTTGCACCAGTCTCCCAGTAAAGGAACTCATCCAGGGGTAAACGTGCTGTGGCTATTTTCAGGCGCTTGGCATTGGCTAACGACAGGCCTGACTGTATAGAGCGGTCCACCAGAGCACCAACGATATAGACTTTGGAGTGGTCAAAGGTGCGAAGAACATTAGGGGAGTCTGCTGTGAGGTAGACGAGCTGTTGATGGGGGAACTGGTCAGCATGGTGCTGATTGGTTGAGGTGATGAGCAGCCGGTCCCATGCCTCGGCACCATAGCGTTTAAGCAACTCCTGCTTGTAGGCGCCATCTGGCTCTATGTTACAGAAGTGAAGGTGGAAGGGCTCAGTTGCACGGCGGTTCCACCCTTCCACCTCCATTAACTGGGACACTGTATTCTCTACCTCACGCCGAGACATGTTTTTCTCATAGCTGAAGTCAAAGACGAGTGGCTGGCCAAATATCATGGCTTGTGCACTTCTCCAGCCCAGTAACTTGTCCAGTGAGCGGCCCCAAAACTGCATGAGAAAACTGTTTTTAAATTTGTGACCATATTCGCCCACCTGCTCCTCAGGTTCACCATCCTCTAAACTACCAGGTGGGGTGTTTTGCTCCAAAAAATATGCCCTCTTCTTTTGCTGCTTCTCCTTCCGGGCCTTCTTGTGCCCCTCCCGGATAGCCAGGTATTTCAGATACTTTTTCTTTGAGGATTTGGTGGTGAACTCGGCCAGCGTCTTAATTTCCTGATCAGTGATGTCTTCCGGTACCAACTTCCCAGCTTGTCGCCACATCACAACCAGTTCCCGTGTAGCCTCCAATGTGGAACAGTCTCCACCATCTCCTGGTTCAATGAGAGCGGCTTCCTTCTCATTATCCCCCTGTCTTTTGTCTGCGGTTACTTGTGATCTCATTACAGATTTCCATTTGTCCAAATCTATGTTTTCACTCACTTCGGGCTGCTCTGATTTGGGCTGAAGAACGTCTTTTCTTGCTGAACATCCAGAAGTGAAATGCCGGGGAATGGTTACTTGGTGACAAAACGAGAAGACGCTAGTATTGTTAGGTGGGAGCAGTCGGATCTCTTTTCTCTTGGCAGCAGTTGATGCCACAGAGACGCCTTGTTTCCATAGTTCACATAACAAAGGTTTAGTAAATAATCGCATCATTGCAAATGTCTAAAAAATAAGGTTGATGGGTGTCAAATTGGCTCAATGTGTAAGATGAGGTATTCAAACAGACCCAGCTGAGTAAACGAGTTTTCAATAGTGTCATATAATCAACATCCACAGTGCATATAACGGATTAAGAAAAATGAAATTACTATTCATGTTTGTTGAACGCTGTAAACGGGCATGTGGAAAGGTCACGTTGTCAAACAATGCCCGACTTTAATGTCGTAGTGAATTACGAATACCGTGCAAACGTTCCTGTCAGTTCCCAAATGTAGTCTATCACAACACATTTAATAAACACACGTGTGACTGCTGTAATTCATAACCAAACACTGTACTTTGTATATAATCATGACTTACTTTTATGTAATATACATATATATATATATATATATATATATATATATAAGTTATACAGGGTATTGTTTCCAGACGTGCAATTAAAGTAGTTGCACTGTAGTACGCCATTTCCTCCTATCAGCAAAAATAGTTTTCTGGGTTGTTTGTTTTGCCTGTGGAGTAAAATGAGCTTGTTTTTGCCAAAATTATCATCCAAAAAAGATATAGACGATGTAATCAAGGGCGTAGCAGAAAAGGTCTTAGTTCTAAGGTTTGGAAGAGATGATGATTCGGTTTGCCTCCATCTTGATGAGATCGTAAGTCAAGTTTGCTCCTGTTGATAAAATATATTAAAAAAACAGCAACTTTTGTTAATTTGTGTTTTTGATTCTTATGTAGTTGTCTAAAACTGCGCATGACTTGAGTAACATGGCGTCCATATACATTGTTGATGTGGATAATGCCCCCATCTACACCAGGTATGTGTACCGTGACCTGTCGCTAAGGTTGGAAAGATGGGGAAAATATGGTCCATGGCAAATTTGCCCGAGTAAGAAGGCGAGCTGTTGACACAGTCACGCTCTGTGAAGTAGCAATATATTCTGTGGAAGCGTGCACCATCTACTGCTAGAAAATGTTAGGGTGAATATCTCTTCGATCTCCGAGTATATAACTATCTTTACCTCCACAGGTATTTTGATATTAGCTACATCCCCTCCACTGTGTTCTTTTTCAATGGACAACACATGAAAGTGGATTACGGGTGAGTGAGAAAAATTTTATTTACCTAATTTTTGGAATAAAAAAGTAGTCTGTTCGACTAAGAAAGTTGTTTAAATTGTAGTTTAACTACCCAAATCAAACTGCATCACATACGTATGCGTCAATTATTATTAATCGTGGGGGCATATGCATACGGTACTGCAATACAAACTGTTTCTAGACAAGTGGCTCCAGGCAACTTCAGCCTTCTGCACGTGTCACCATTTGAAAGATATTTTATTTTGCTTCACAGTATTTACCATCTAACGTCTCCTTGGGCTAATATTTTATTGTATAATATCCTCTTTCAGCTCTCCTGATCATACCAAGTTTGTAGGAAGCTTTAAGACCAAACAGGACTTCATGGATCTGATAGAGGTGATATACAGGGGAGCCATGAGGGGAAAGATGATTGTCCAGAGTCCCATAGACCCACATAATATTCCTAAATATGATCTGCTCTACCATGGAATTTAGTATGGGCTTCACATTTGAGTGAACTCCATAATATACTAATTGATCATGTCAGCTCTAACTAGTGGATTTTTTGACAATTCCACTTTTTTTAATACAGAGCTCAGATGTGTGAGATTTTATGAAACTTGAATTTTGATTATTTCCAGTGGAAATGTAAGATAATTTAATGTATCTGACAACATGCTATGCTTGTGTTTTTTTATTTTACAATAAACCACACTGTTTTTGTTCATTGTACATGTTTTTGTGAATTCAGTAAAAATATTACTATCTAACCAATTCATCTTAACTACACACGTGTACAAAGACTGCTTGCAAGGGGTAATGTTATTGTCCAGGGAGTACGTTTCTGTGAATGTAAGATGTTCATCCAATTAGATCCAAATATTGACAATTGTACCTCTGCCCTGTGAGTTTGCAGTATTAAATATTGTGCACATGGGCCTCATGGTGGGTCTATATGAAGCAATCCTTCACCCAGTTTGACCTAACATTTTAATTATTGGTCCATAGTTCCCTCTCTTCACAGGAACCATATAATCACAAGGTTTTCCTTGATAATGTTATAAATTAAACCAAAGCTAATTCACTGGAACAAAATGACAGATGTGTGCAGATTGATGGAATTGAAGGTCCATGCACCACTCCTATACCCATGGACTGCTGCTTGTCAAAGATTCAATTTAACATGATTAATTGGGTAAAAGACTCACTAAACTCTACAGTTCAGCCCCACATAAGGCAGACATTTTTCAGGTGGACCCCACTTGTTTCCCCGATGTTTTAAGGCTATGATGAACAGGTAGGACAGGCAGACTGAATTATGTGTTTATTTATACACCATGTAAATAACAGCACTTGCTAATGTTTTACAATATAACAGTATTGTGGTGATAGTGTCCCAATACTGTTATTTATATTTACATCCTAAGGTCTCAACTCACACCCTTCCAGGGATGTGAAACTTTCCGGTAAAACGTCCATGGCTGTGCACGTCAAAGGGACTGAGCACCTTCCGTATACCCAGCATGTTGCCCTGAGCAATCTGTTTGAAAGTCCATGGATTCTGGTTGTTGTGTTCCATCTCTTCCTGCTGCCTCTGCATGGCTGCAAGGTCCTCTCTGCTCATCACCTAAGGGAAGGAAAAGTAATTCAAGAGTAATACAAATTGGCATCATCACACACACACACGTAAGGCTCAAAACTTTACACGTATATTTTATGTGTTCTGATACTGAAGAAGGTGGAAAAAAGAACTCTAGGGTAACAGCAAAGAACCTGCAGAAGTCTCTAGAACTTGATAGAGTCTCTGTTAATATGTTCATAAAACAGCATGAGAGGACATCACTCTTGGAAACCACTACTCTTAAATACAAACAAAAAAGACCACCTCAAAACATTTCTGCACATCTCATTTGCTAACACACTTCCACTTTCTGTGGATGGATGGGACAAAACAATGCTACAAAAGGAAGAAGAAAAAAAACACCCTGACTATGAAGCATGGTGGATGAAGCTTCATGGTTGGGGGCTGTTTTGCTGCTTCAGGGCCTGGACAGCTTGCATTTATTGAGGGAACAATGAATTCCAAGATTTACAAGTTACTGTAGCTAAATTAAGTTATACTATTTACTAAATACACTGGTTCACATTTCTTTTGAGCCTAGACTGAATGTTTCAACAATGGTTTTAATAAAAAAAGGGTATTATTAGTTTATGCATAGAGTTCTGTCGTAGGGTTGTTGTTTTTTTTGCCACTGTATTTGTTTTACCTTGGCAAGGAACGGTAGCTTCTTTGCCACTTCGATTAAAACAGGCTCCACCTCTGCAAGCTCCACCTTTCCTCCCACTTCCACAATGAAACGACCATAGCGGACAGGAGTCACATAGTGATCAATTGCTCCCTTGCCACCACCCATTCGCTGACCCAGGCCTTTACGGGTGATGGGTTTATAAGGACCATTGATGCGCCATCGAGCAAATGTGGTTCGGGAATCCATTTTGCGATTTATGGTCAAACGTATCATCTCAATATGACCCCAATGCATGTAGCCCCCTCCCATTGCCTGCAAAACAGAGACATAAAGAATAACAAAGGCCATTCATTCTCCATATTTCAATAGTACATAGGCAGTTTGAGTATGATATCGAATGACATCAGGGTACTAGATAATACAAGTATTTATGTACACATAATATGCACATTACACAACCAAAACTGCCCCACAATATTTTGTGTTGTGGGACATCACAATGTACATACATTTAATTTATTTTTACCAGGGCCTTCAAAACTCTTATAATATATTTTTGTACATGTTTGATATAGTCCTACACCAGATTGTAAGGGAATGTTCCAATTTAATCAACTGGAAGTGCTACACCTTTCACAGCCTCCGTGGCTATTCTCTATTTTAACGCAAGTGGTCTACACAAGTGGTGTTTTTATTCTATGTGTGGGTCGCGTGGCTACATAAAGCTGTGGACAATACAAGCCTAGTGTGCATACATCCCTAATTAACATTGACAATCAAAGGGTATATGCTATGCTTACCATAAAATACAAGTCAATTGTGCAATGGCCTTACTGTAAGTGGTGAGAGAAAACTTTGAAACCATACAGCGTATGGACATCACTAAGCCAATGGGGTGGTTATACTTAGTTCTGCCTTTCCTCTCTGGCAGACCAACCACTGTTATTGGACAGACAGCCAGGCCTCACTACTACTCATTGACTGCTTGACATAATTTAGAAAACAATTTATTGATCCATGGTGGTAAATTCAGTTAAACACCTACTTACCACAATAGCATACTGTCCTGTAGTAAATGCATTTGCTGCTTTAGCTGGGCCCTGAATATCCCGCAGTCTCTTCATCTCTTTTTTGGCCTTCTTAAAGTTGGGAATCTTGTTAAGGAACTTGAGTTTGGGCTTCTCTGGCAGCACCACATCTTTAAGGTTAAAAAGGTTGGGTGTAACATCCAATTTATATGACTAAAACTTAAGATTGCCACATCCCTGACCAATGGAAATCGACATTTTTATGACTTGCTGTCATCACAATGAAAAATAAAGAGTGTAATTACTACTGTAGTCGGGAGGTATTTCATACGTCTTCAATCCAGCAGCCAGGACTTTAAAGTGGTTAAATAAGGTACTGGTACCTGTTTACCAAAGAGAAATTTAAATATTACATTTGATTGATCTAGCTCCGCACACATTGACACAATACCATCAGGTACAGAGACAATACACGTCAAAATACATATATTAGAAGATATTTCTAACTTTGTTCATTGTGACATTGAGAAGTGTGGTCCAGATTCTGGGCTACGTTTTAACGTTATTTACCATGTAACGTTAGCTGCCCATTGCATTTAACCGTGCCGGCCAATCCGCCAATGGTGTACTTGATAAAGGAGATCATCTTCACGCCTTTCAACTCCCCTTCTTTTAATCAAAATCAGTACAGTTTCTGATTTTTATTTAAACATTGTAACTCAATTTCTACACAAGGTCGCTGCTAATGCATGGTTCGTGAATTGGTGATCAACATCCTGTGTGCTGATAAATTTTGTCCGTACTGGCACAAGGTCTGTGTTGTCATATCGCACATGCGCATAAACGGTTTCTAAATGCATACGAACTGTTTAAAACAAACCGACTTTCAACTTTTGGTCATCAGTTGCGTTAGCTGAATAATACTTGAGAGACCAACAACAAAACCGTTGAGAGAACAACAACGGTGACGTGTTATTGGTTAAAATAAGCCTCGCATAAAGGAAGTAAATAGTGGACTTTTAGCCTGTCATCTGTTCACAGATATGAAAGGCAAGAAGAGCTCTGGCGGAAAGACTCATAAGCGAACAGAAAAGTCCAAGGTGAGTCCGGAGAAATGTGGGAAATGCATGTGTAACGTTACATGGTGGTTGATGGGAAATTGCGGGTCGATGTTATTTTAAACTGCAAATATGTTGACAATCGTAGGCTACGTATACCCTGTGAGTCAAGGGTTCGCAGTATTTCATATTTTGCACGTGGGCATCATGATGTTTCAATAACAAGCCAACAGGCCATGTTTGCTTCTTTGATTAAAACTGCGGATGCACAGTAGAGAATGCGGCATGATTTCATTTAAACTTAGAGCGGGAAACACTGGCTGTGTAAAAAGGGGTGGGGCTTAGTCTAATAAAAAAACTGGCATCCGAATAGTTATTTTTAGTATCATAAAAGTAATTATTCTGATGTCTAAACAGCCGTCAGTACGTAGCGTAGACTGCTAATACCATAGACATCAGAATAATCTGTCTGGGAGTGTGGTTACTGGGTAGTACCTATAGGTAGGACGCGGCCCCGGAAGAACCAACTTTTTTTTTACTTACACGTGTTTTGATCATGGTTTTGATTCGTCATTGGCACCCAGCTGTAGCCCAGCTGACAAAAAGTCTTCCGTACCGTAATTTCCTTACCCACTTCTCGCTTTTTCAAAGTGATGTCGATTTTTTTTTTAAATAACGTGATAGTGTGCCCTAGGAAATATGATGTAGTAGCCCTATTCTCTTTTGTTTATGTATGTGCACATATAGGTATGTAGATGTATAGATATGGATTTTATGGTTCTTTCTTTTTTATCTGCTGCTTGTGCTGATATTATCACTTGTGTAATTTAGTAAAGTGTGGACAATTTCACCTTTAATTCAGTTTCATCATTTCCCTTAACACTTGTTAAAATTAGCTTTAAACCATTATACCTTACCCATAATACAATTTAAAAACAGTACATGTAAGTATTAATCTATTGGCCAAAAGGCTGACAAAGGCTATGGCTCTTTCCTGCATATTGGTGATGTTAAAGCCAGGTGGTACTACCAAAAATACAGACGTCAGAGGGTTGGGGTGTAGTTGTTATGCATATTGATGACAAAGCGTTAAATATTGAGGTCCAATAATCAACCAGGAAGTGACATGACCAGAACATTTGACCCAGTGAGACCGGGTCATTGCATCTTGGGCACAGTGATTTGACATAAGGGTACATCTTCAACAACCTATCATTAGAATAGTGAGTTGCAGCACCTTCAACTGAATCAATCCATGACGCACAAAAAAGGCAGAGGAATGGATATGAGATATGCAAGTACCCCATGTTTCTTCTGAGATATTCATCGCTATGTCCTGTTCCCAAGCCTCTTTTACATTTACCCTCGTTGGTGGATCAATATCCCGTATTATATTGTAAGCTCTTTAAACGAGACCTTTGCCAAATGGATTCAAATTTAGTAAATGGTAAGCAGCATTTTTGAATGGGCATTTTGGGTATGATGAGAAATGCTTGGAGGCAAAGCTACAGGCTTGTAGGTACCAACAAAAAAAAGTGGGACCCTGGGATGTTAGGATCTTTGTATAGGTGTACAAATGACGTAAACGAGTGATCATCAAACAGAGCTTCAAAGAAAACGTACCCATGTCGTCGCCACAGAGTTAAGGCTGAGTCAACTTGAGATGGGATGGGAAAACAATGATTGAGAGTCAAAGGAGAGAAACCATCATGTCAGCTTGGGCATTTTGAGATTGTGAGATGCATTAAGCCAACAGGGGGGAAACAAATGTTTAAAATGTACTCCCAATCCACGTATGTCTCTTAATTTGGTTTAGGAATCTGAGCCAAGGGCCAATGATGAAAGTACCAACATTCACCGTAAACCTCCCCAGAAGAGAAAATGTGAGTGACTGACCATTTCTTAATGATGTGTATTTACATAATGTAAATAGTCTTAAAGCTTCATACAATGTAACTTTGTGGCCTTTCTTGTCAAGGTTATGAGGTGCAACTCCTATGTATTTATTTGAAAGTTAAAAGATTTTCAGCAAACCTTTCAAAATAACTGCTTTTAGAAATCACAGAAATCAATGGCGGCAAAGCAGAAAGCAGTGTGTACTAGTACTACCATAATCTGCAATGTGTAATCTCTGTACAGTAGCACACTGCCCCTTCCCTCTCATAACTCTATTTTATCAACTCCCTATTCTAAGTAGTGGAAGGGGCATCTTGGAAGCCCATGACCAAGTCCTCTGTCCTGGCGCTGGAAAGCATACTGGACCTGTCAGTTCTGTAAGTAACCTAAGCAGTATTCCTTCAATAGTTTATTTAAAATGATGCCCTGAAGTATACCCTTGAGTATTGGATACAATGTGCTGTGTTTTCTGGACGTGGCTGGAATCCTACAGGCCATAGATACATCAAATGGGGGCAGGATAGTCTAGTGGTCTAGGCGTTGAACTCCCAGCCGGAAGGTCGTGGGTTCGATCCCCGGAGGTGGCCTACCTGTAAGCATCCTTGAGCAAGATGCCTAACC
>JAOEHI010021352.1:0-23147 GCA_025447815.1 Percopsis transmontana | reverse complement strand
GGTGGGTGGTGGCGGGGGGGGGGGGGGTACGGTCCCAGTCTCGTCCGGGGGGCGTTGGTTTTTGTGGGGGGGGGGGGGTCGTGTGTTGTGGGGGGGGTTGGTGGGGGGGGGGGGGGGGGGGGTGGGGGGGGGGGGGGGGGGGGGGCCCCCCCCCGCCTCAGAGTGGTGTGCGTTCAGTTGTTAGACAGGAAGTAGACGAGCCAGACGCCCTGTCTCGTATCCTGCCTCCAGGTTGGTTTCTGTCCTGGTAACTATGACAACGGTCTAAAATTACACACTGGTGTGAATATTGGTGATTGACAGGCTATAAGGGAACAACCTACTGTTCTGATTGGTCAGATTAGTTTTGAATTGTAAAGCAATGATGGATTTAATTAGAGCATTAACTGTGTGTTTGTGTGTGTGTGCGCATGTGTGTAGTGTGTGTTTCAGAGGCAGACAGCAAAGATCATGCAGCAAGGAACGTAAGACAGATCTAGCTCTTACATCTATTGTCTGATTGACTGACTGACTGTCTGTCTGTCTCTCTGTCTGTCTGACTGATTGTCTGACTGACTGACTGTCTGCCTCTCCAGACCAGGACCCCCTACCAGAAGAGGAGGCTTTCACCTGAAAGACGAACACCTCCCCCAGGTACCTCCACCCTAATCTCTATAAACAGATATCTGCATATGAATACAGAATCTGTAGGCAACGGCCCAAGATTTTGGTATCGGAAGCATCCTGGTTTCCGTTTGTAGCCCGAGTAGTATTGACCGATCAAGTTTGAGCAGGCTTTGGTTGCATGCTGGCAAAATCCGTGTTGAGAGCAAGAGGTAAAACACATTGGCCAAATGCAATCTCGGAAAAAATTGGTTATCGTCTCACAACGATTTAGCTTTTATTAGCTTTTTTTTAAAAGATGTATCTGCATTCATATGCAGATATCTGTTTATAGAGATTAGACAAACTCAACTCCAACTCCATTTTGCGTCTCAAGTTGCTAATTGGACTCACTGTAAACAATGACCAGCGCACGGAAGAGGAAGTTTTGGCCTATCCGTTATCCGTTATCCATTATCTGGATATCTGCTGGCTACACCGGAACACCAGAAATATTGGCCCTTGCCCCCAGAGGTATATCATCATCAGACAGATAGCCGATGGGTTCCGAGATTGCCCGCACCCCAACACCTCTCTTTCTCTAGCATGTGTGAGTAGGCTGATGTGTGTTTGTACTCCTTAGATCCTCTGGAGGGTTCTCCACAGAAGACCTCCATTAGGAGGAATCCTGCTCCATATCGTAAGTGGACAGAAGAAGTCTGTTGTGTCTCTTTTGAGGCTGTTAAGACATCAGGGCTCTGTTGTGTGCAACCCCACCCCGTGTGTGTGTGTGTGTGTGTGTGTGTCATGGCAGACATGAAGACACGCGGCAGAGCTCTGAGCGAAATGGTTAAGGGTTAAAAATCTTTTAGAGATTGATTGAAATTGGACACACACCCGTGTGTGTGTGTGTGTGTGTGTGTGTGTGTGTGTGTGTGTGTGTGTGTGTGTGTGAAGGGATCACCTCTTGTAGGGGCGAGGTGAAGAAGGAGGAGGTGCGGTTGGAGGACTTGCAGGAAGCAAGCCAGGACTGCTCCTCGAGGAGGCACTGTGCAGGTGAAGACAAGCAGACAGTTTAAGATTACTCTTCATTAATCTTTGTGTGGAAACAGGATAATGTGAATCAAGTCATTTTACTGAATACAATCTGCATGCAAGGTTCTTTTCACTGTTTAATGAGAGGACTGTTGGTGAAGTCCAAAACAACAAAGAAATAGCAAATTATAGAGGAGGAAGATTATGTATTATTTCAACTTTATTAACCTGTTCAATGTTATTTTCATGAACTACTTGTGGGTAACACATGACCCAAACAGAGACACGCTCTATAAAATACACACGTGACAATTGTTGACCAACTGTAGGCGAGTGTGTGCGATATGTAGTTCTGATTTGCCTTTGACCAAATTCCACTTAGTTCGTAGTCTACTGTGGCCTCTAATGTATGTGTGTGTGTGTGTGTGTGTGTGTGTGTGTGTGTGTGTGTGTGTGTGTGTGTGTGCAGGCTGTGCTCAGCTAAAGGGGGTCCAGGAGGAGAACTACAGTCTGAAGATGACATTTCACCTCCTCAGTGTGGAGCTAAGCCGATACCAGACCTCTGCTGCTACTCAGGTACTAATATAATAAGCTTAATAATGGAGTAATAATGACATAGCAGCATGACATGTAGTGGTTTAACAGGTTATTCTATGGCTGCAGGCAGGCTGGACCTGTGCGGGTTGTGTTTCACATAAACCCTTAGTGAGCAAGACACATTAATATTTTTATTTTGATATTTCTGATATGAACCCAACGGTGTTATTCATTGATTACTTGCCCCAATAATCAACGAATAACACATGCTAATAACCCCCCCCCCCCACACACACATAATTTACGCCCATGTTGGTTGTGCTAGTACTAATAGGTTGTACTGGTTATAATAGTTACTCTGGTTGTTCTAGTACTAATTGTTGTACTGGTTATAATGATTACACTGGTTGTGCTAGTACTAATTGCTGTACTGGTTATAATGATTACACTGGTTGTGCTAGTACTAATGGCTGTACTGGTTATAATGATTACACTGGTTGTGCTAGTACTAATGGCTGTACTGGTTATAATGATTACACTGGTTGTGCTAGTACTAATGGTTGTACTGGTTATAATAGTTACACTGGTTGTGCTAGTACTAATGGTTGTACTGGTTATAATGATTACTGTAATGTAATTTTAATTTGAACTACATACAATTCTGTGTTTTACAATTCTAGAGGTTTAGACAGCTGTTTCTTTAGTCACACAGACAGCATATGGGCAGTGTCATGTTAGATGCCTGGTGATCTAAGCTGTTCTTTGAACTAATCCCTGGCCTTGTTTAGACAACCTCTTCAACTTTTATTATCTCCTCCTGACAAAGGTGTTTATGGGGGTGTCACAGAAGACTGGTGATTTTCCATGTGCTAGTGGTTCAAAACCCCCCCTGACCTCTGTCACATCTATAAAGAGGGCACTCACCATTTTCTGAGTGGGCTCCTTCTCATTCAGACGTTTGAACTCTGTTTGTGAACGTGTCCCTTCTTTATAAAGAATAATTAAAAGCCAAACTTCTCTTGTTCCAGTGTGGTTTATATTGTAATCAACGGTTCTACTACTAAGGGTTGTACTGGTTATAATAGTTACACTGGTTGCACTGGTCTTGTGGTGTGTCTAGGTGGACATGAAGTCGTTGTCTCCTCTGGTGGCCTGTGAAGATCACATCAACCAGCAAGACAGCCTGCTACACACCACTCAGGTACTGTGTGTGCGTAATGAAATTCTGTGTTACAGAACTGTGGAGGTTGACAGGTTCACAATTTACAGGTTGATCGTACTGTGTGTGTGTGTATGTGTGCGCACACAGGAAGAGCTGAGGACTCTGGGGAAGCAGTTGGAGGAAGTGGTGCAGGAGAACCAGAGACTCCATGAGGAGGTGCTCCAAAGCGGAGGAGTGACCTACCAGGACTGGTGTGTGTCTTTGTGTCCATGCGCCCAAGTGCAAGGTTCCTGCTTCGACTTTAAAAATCATAGTTTGATGTCTGAGATAAGACAGGACAAGAAAGAAGCAGTCATAATGAATTTGTTGTACTCCTATCATTCTGAAACAACAGAGGCAACGCCCAAAAACTGACAACAGGGTCAGTCGGTCACCAGAAACCTTTTTTTTTATTGTGAAATAGTATCAAGTGTGTGATAATATTAATAAACTCTCCTGATTGTATGTGTGCATGCCCCAGGTGTGCTCTCCAGCAGCAGGCTGACCTGGTTCTGAAGGAGAACCAGGTTCTGTTGGAGAAGCTAGAGATCCAGCAGGAGAAATACCAGAAACAGCACAGCCAAGGTACCTGACCACTGACATTAATCTTATTGTACTCTGTCTCTCCCTAGTTAAATCAGTGTGTGCTGTGTCCCCACCAGTGTCCAGGATGGTCAGGAGGGTGGAGGAGTTGGAGGGGGAGTTGGAGGGTAATCGTAAGGAGGTGCAGGCCCTGAGGAGTCGCTTGGAGGAGTCAGTCTCCTGCGAGGAGCACTGCTCCATCACCACACGTCTCAGACGGTAGCACACGTCCTGAATCACATAAGATCACATCAGATCAGAGATATACAGTTTTAATATAACATTGTGTGTGTGTGTTTGTTCTCAGCCAGCAGCAGGGGGAGCAGGAGGCGTTGCTCAAAAGAGAGTGCCTTCTTAAAAAGGAGAAGCGTAGGTTACAGGAGCAGAACTCCACACTGTGCACTGACATCAGCATCTTGCAGACTGAGCTGCAGCACATCCGTCTGGCCAAAAGGTAGTACTGCAACTAGTACTTTACTCATTCTTAAAGATCGTGTAAAGTCAATTCCGCGATTTGTTTGAAAACACATTCTATATGTTATTTTTTTTATTCCTGAAAAATGTGAAAAGACTGTGAACTATGTAGTACTGAATTGTGGAGTTAGACTGTAAAACTGTATTTCATAATTTTTGTTTTCAGGATTTTTTGGGCGGGCCAGAAACTGGGGACTGCTGACGTACTTAGTCCCCTACTTATCATAACCCCTCCCGCAGTGGTTCTTCCACTCATATCGCGAGTTAGTGATAACCTGACTATTCAATACAGTTTGATAGCTAGCTATGCCTTCATCACCTAAATGCATTTTCCCTGGATGCCCAAATCTACAGAGGAGCTTGGTGGCTTTATTTCAATTTCCAAAAAATTATAACACGAAGAACAGGTGGCTTCATTTCGTGAAAATCCACGATGGAGGAGAGGTGAATATCACCACCAAAGCCCGACTCTACAGTGCCCATTTTTCGTGTGATTGTTTCAATCAAATGAACTTTCATTGAGACAACAAGGATTATCATGCATGTATATATTTAACATTCTGTCAACACCGTCAGACACCAAAAACACAAATACATTTTCTACACATTTTATTTATGACCTACAATTATTTGACAGATATGAAATATCATAATAACAAATTAACAAAATGTTAATCTGACAGCGGTGACAAAAGCCTGTTGCATTCTAATTATTTAATACTTTGAAATAATCAGTTACTGCATTATTACTAAAATAATAGTGGAGATGTTTTTTTTAATAAACATTTTATTGTTAAGTTATAATACATTTTGATGGAGTTGACATCTGACAGTGTTGACTAATTAGTTATTATTTTCACAAAACAAATAGAGTTTATGTAGAGAACAGCCTTCACCTACTTCATGAGAAAAAAATCTATCTAAAAATTTGAAATAACCCAGAAATCTGATGATGGTGTTGACATATCATGGTTGTGACACAGGAGATATTAACATTAAGATTTAAAATATTCAAAAACTATAAAACTCATCAGAGCCTGTCTGACACTGATTCTGCAGAGGTTAAATGTGGCAAGGGGTCCTGCAGTGACAGCTGCCCTTAAGTTTAAACCTTATTTGAAACTTTAAAAAAACACGCTGTAGTGGCGATTTGTCCGTAGATTGAACAAAACTAACTAAACTCCAAATCAAACAGCCACTGAGGCACCGACAAAGTGAATCTTACGCAGAGATTAAAAGCATTCATTGTCCAGGCAGAAGTTGCATGTTGTTAGGTTTATTTTATACTTGTTCTCGACAAACAAACATTTTAGACAATGGCCTAATGGCGTTGGCTCTGTAGCTCTGTGACTCTGGTAAAAAACCATCAGCCCTCGCCGGTGTCTACTTCCTACATACCAATCACCAATATATGTAGACTTCACCCTGGTGGCTAAGGCTGCCTGATTCTTTCAAAACAAAAGCACTAGCAGATACTTAAAATAACCAAAATACAAATAATACTAACAAGCTTAGCGGGTTGATTCAAACAAAACTGAAATTAAATATATTAACTATTAAATTTAACATAACAATGAATAGCTCCAACACACACATTTGACATTTGGAAAACAATCTTGTCATATGAGATATTTTTAACACTAGAATTGCTGTCCTTCGGTGACTTTTCCTAAATTGCCATAGAGCACACACTTGCGTTGTTAGATTTTGAATGGTGCAGTACTTGACAGTGACCACTTTGAGTCCTGAATAATCGATGCAGGGGTGCAGGGCACTCAGCCTTCTTCGTCAAGAACACCTCCGCTAGCTCTGTGTACTCAGACGGCACATTTGTTGGGAGGGGGACCACAGGAGCATCCGTTGCAGCAACCCCGCAGGAGACAAGCTTACAGGTCTTCCTACAGCCCCATCTCAGGATCCTCCGTCGACTCCAGGAGAGGGTGTGATTGTGTTGCTGGAGCCACAGAAGGCCCAGGATGACCAAATGTAACGGGGTGACGGTAACGAAGAGTTCCAGTCTCTCTTCATGCCGACATGGTAAAAGTCACGGGTGACATGACGAAGGTGATGGCGCCTCCTCCCAACTGCCTTCCGACCAGCGGCCTCCCGACCAGCGTGGAAATCGGCACAGGACCTCCAATAGCGCAGCTCCAGGCCCAATGAAGTTGCAAAGTCTCGGTCGATGAAGCTGGCTGCTGCCCCGGAGTGCCCGAAGGTGGTATGGAGCTCCTCCACCAACCAGCGGTAACTCTGAATCGTTGCGCCCTGGAAATGGTATACAGTGGTGGCCCAATCCAGAGCCTGAACGGAGATGAGGGACAGCGTTGCCCGGACCCGCTCCTCATTGGAAAGCTGTAATGAGTCAATATCAAGATCTAGCTGGAGCAGGAATCCGGGGAGCGGTCCCAGCGTGCCGTCGAATTGTTCCGGAGCGGTAACACTCCTCAACGCGTCAAGCTCAGGTGCAGATGGAGGAGGTGGGGGAGCCACCGTCGGAGCACGATCCCAGGCCAGTGAGCCCCGATACCTCCCGCTCCAGCTGTGAGAAGCACTCTTTATGCGAACTGTTGGGGGGAAGAGGTGGTAATCTGTCTCCTCGCTCCGCTGCACTCATTACGCAGGTCAGTTATTCTGTAAGGGTTGGAGTGTGTAGAGTGCAGGTGCGGACACGAAAGACACTGAGACGAGCGGAATAACGGAGAAAGTGCGAAGCGGACGTTTAAATACTACCGAGTTTATAAAGCACAACTCAATTGGTGCAGAGACAGGTACAACCACACAAGAAACAATTACTGACAATTCCCCTCAACCACCCTCCCACTTATATAGCCACCCAGGGATGGTTGATGAGGGGATTGGAGGCAGGTGTGTCACAGGTGGGGTGCATCGGTTGTACGTACAGTTAGCGGCCGGTGGTTTAGTACACCGGCGAGCTCGACCGGGAAGAGGCGGCTCCGGTTGTTACATAAATACATTTTATCACTTATGAATGATTGATTCCTCCTCTGTGGACAAACTGTTTTAGTTGTAGTGAGAAGTCATTAGGTGGCACAAATTTGATATAATGATGACTAAATATGATTGAGGAGAATAATTTCAGATTGATTAAGAAGATTGACGTCCAAATACATTTTAACTGCACATCCATTGAATCTAACCAATCACTAATTCACAAATATCAATGTTTTTATGGACCAATGGGGGCCCAAAAATGACAATATACTGGCCGATGAGGGGCCCCTGATCTATATATGCTGCAGCCTATGCCTGTTCATTAATCCGGCCCTGGATACGACCACTAAGTATAAGTACTACTACTACTACTAGTAGTGCACTTGCGTGCAGTTCTGTTATTACTTTAACAGATGTACGTCTTTTTACAAAGTCTTTCTCTCTCTGCATCAGGCAAGCGAGTGGCAGGGTGTGTTTGTTGAAGCGCCAGATGAGGGAGTGTGTGTTGGAGGGGGCGTGGTCTCGTTATCTGCTGGATGAGGTTGTGTCTCTGGCTGAGAGAACGATGCAAGAGAGAGACCAGCTCACACAACTGGTATACACATACTGTAACTGTACACACACCTGGTACACACACACACACCTGGTAAACACACACACACACCTGGTACATATAGTACACACACCTGGTACACGTACATACACACACACACATACACACACCTGGTACACACACACACACACCTGGTACATATAGTACACACACCTGGTACACATACACACACACACACACACACACACACACACACACACACACACACAGTCTCAGGTTGCTGGTAGCAGAGAATTGAACCCCATGTTAAGTTTTACCAAGTGTGTGTCCCTTCTCTCCACCTGTAGAGAGTAACTCCACCTCTCCTCCTCCAGGCATTGGTTTTACATGAACACAAACAAGGAGAGCTGTTGCGCTTCCTTCATGGAACAGTGCTTCTCGGAAAACTGCAGGAGAAGATCAAGGTCTGATACACCTGCTTACACTTCCCCACCTCTTTTAACACCCCCTCACACCTCCTCCTTTCTCCTCCCACTGCCTATCACCTCTTTATACCTCCTCACATGTTCTAACAGCTCCTCATACCTCCCCCCACTTCTCACACAGTTAGTAACACCTCCCTACAACTTCCCCCACCTTCTAATACCCTGTCACAGCTCCTCCTACTGTCTACCACCTCCATATTCCTCCAAACAGCTCCTCATACATCCCCCCACTAAAGCCTCCTAACTACTCCACACAACTCCTAATACCCTCTCACACTCTTGCGCACGTGTGTGGTGTGTGTGTGTGTGTGTGTGTGTGTGTGTGTGTGTGTGTGTGTGGTGTGTGTGTGCAGGGTTACCGGAAACGTGCGCAGGCGGACAGGGGAGCCTTGCAGGGGAATCTGAAACAAAAGGAGCAGGAAATGGAGGGGAGGTGCAGCTCCTACAGGAGTCACATCCTCCTCCTGCAGAAACTGCTGTCTGACAGAGAGGAGACGCTAGAGCGACGCCTCCAGCACAGCCGGTAGAGAGACAGGGAGACACAGGGGGGGTTGTAGAATAATTTATTTGTTTGTTTATTTGTTATATTTGTTTTATTGACAAATACATCAGAATACAAGGAAAGGAAAGTAAGATATAAAGATTACAAAAATATTATATGTGCAAATAATGACGACCATTAAAACGATGATCATATCACTACATGGTCACATCAGCATATGTTGATGTGTAAGTTATAAAACAGCTAAATGAATTATAGGCCTTTAACAACACCAAACAAACATGCAGTTTTTTTGTTCAGGAAAATATTTTACACCAACCAAGAAAATGATTCTGTTTTTATAGAATATCAATTGTCTTAGTTTAGTCAGAACATAAATCGATCTACCCCTCCTCTTCTCTACTGCAGGGAGGTGGAGGGGCAGTTGGAGGTGGTTTGGCAGGCAGCCACCAGGGAGAACCAGAGGATGAGGGAGACTCTACTGGAAGTCTCCCCTAGCTGTCCTTCCTTGCTTGAGATCACCTCCTCCCCTCAGACGGGTCCAGACAGTCCCAGTCCTCCTCCCATCAGCCTCCTGTGGAGCCCTGGGTTTGACCTGGACCAGAACTTCCAAGAACAAAATGAGAAACATGGACTGGACTTTTATTCCTGACATATATACAGCTACAGAATAGCTATGCATGCTAATGCAACACGCTAGGCTTATCATAGTCCTGTACTGTACATCACTGTATTACTGTAGTAATTATGCTAATAACATGCTAATTATTAATGCGCTACCTTAACATGCATTCACACCGCTAGCGATTTTGTAGTTCGTTGTAGCCAGGTTGCTTGTGGATGTTGGCCTGTTGCTCAAACTATATAATAAATTGTATAATAACGTGTAGTTTTTTTTTATTTTATTTGTTTATTTTTTATATGTAATGCTATATCGCCATGTTCTTAATTACTAGGCGTACTACTACACTTTCAACATAGACAATAATCATTTCAGTAATTGTTTTACTAATACATTACGTATAACTAGGTAATTTAGCTTTTATCCAAAGCAACTTCCAATGAGTACAATTACAAGTATTACAAGGAGCAGGAAGGGGCTGACATTTTGCTCAAGGCCATACCCATTCTGGGGCTTGAACCAATGACCTTCCATCTGGGAGTCCAATACCCAGATCACTAGACTATCAAGCTTCGTTTTAATAGTCCAATGTTTTTTCTGTGGTCAGACAATGAATGGTGTTAAGGCTGGCATCCACCAAAAAGACACCTGCCGACTCAGCAGGGGGTGTGAAAAATCTTGGTTGATACTAGCGTCACCACTTGTGGAAAAGTGGTTCTGCATCAGACTGTTCTGGATCTGACCTAATCACAACTTTACTTAAACCTTGGACTAATGTAGCCTGTAGCCAATCATGTTATCCAGTCAGTTATACATGAATAGGGCTATGCAGCCAACTCAAAAAATATATTCTAAATTAGTTTATAGCTCACAGAAATCCCTTCATACCTGGAGCCTGAGTTGACCAAACCTATACCTTGAATTTGGTTTATATTTTGTCCTTAAAGATGACCGATGGTCTCGACTTGACTCACAACATCTTGACCAGTTATCAGGAGTAGACTATAAGGGCCTTGGACCACTTATCAGGGACAGACCCACTGGGTCGATCTAGGACTAGATTCTCATCTAGACTGAATTAAATACTTTATAAAATATTTTAAGGATAGTTTTCATTATAATAGACGTGTTTGTGTATCTAATTAAAAAAAATTGATGCAATGTGTCGTGTCCACTTTGTGTCCCCAGGCTTAAAAATTCAGGCTATCTATAGGACAAATGAAAGAGGACTATAATATTTGTAAATTACCGGATCTTCGTGGCTCAGTGTCACCAGATAATCCATCATGCCTCAAACCTGACATTTAATATATACACTGTCCGCATGTAATTACTGGTCTGCTGTAGAAGTAAGTGTTGCAGGACTGGTCTTGGTCATAATGTACGCTCACACTGCAGAGATACATAGATAATACAGCCATCTATGATGTTACAGTGTCTGTATTTTGCATTCCCAAACACCTGCTCTCTCTAAACGTCTTCACAGGAGTCACTGAGTCTGAGCCTGTGTATGCTGTGTTAGTGAAGATCCATATTGCATACAGAGAAAACACCTTAAAAGTAAAGTAGTACTGCATGTGGCTAAGTATGCTCTGTAGGGGGAGGAGTACAGAGTTATGCAATCCTCTGAGGTGTGGGCGAAGCATGCTCAGTTTCAAAGTGAAACATCAACACTTCTGTAATGCTGGCTTTAACCACAAGGGGAACTCCAGTACATGACAGCGATAAATCACAGACATAAATCGGGGGTTGCCACCTGAGCCTTCGCCACACCCCCATTTGACATCACATCTTTTCGTACTGTGCGCTTAGCTCTGAACCTTACTTAGCCTTCTGTAATCAGCTAAGATCTGCTGGGTCTGCTGGGTCTCTGTGTGTCCATGGTCATTATCTGAGGTGTGTTTGAAGACGGGTTCAGCGGCTAGAGACAGACAGGTGAGGGTGTTTAAGTGGCTGTGGGGGATTTTACCTAAAAAGTCATCATAGTTACACGACATTTGTTTGTGTGTGTGTGTATGGGTCTGGGTCCGTACTGGGTATGTCCTGCAGTACCTGATGTATTGTGAGGTAAGAGGTCTGGTGTTAATCTGATGTAAACCTCTTAGATTAGCATGGACACTGTTCTTTAGCCTAACTGTCCTGTCTCCAGACATCAACATGATGATTAATTTACAGGTCATACAAACATTCTGTTTGTATAATCTAAAAATGGTATTATTCAGAATGATATTATTGAGGGATTAGTTTGTATGACAATATATAAGCCTAATGGGTGTTTGCTCTGTGTTAGAAACCAGCTTGCTAGCATAGCACATTAATTGGGCAACACAGGGACATTATAGGGTAGAATTTTAATTTACACTAGCCATGGCAGTAGCCAAGTAGGTGATCTGTGTAATTGGTTGATATAATTTTGGAGCAGATACAGTTATACTTGTTCTCATATACATTCTGCTGCTAACAAGGAGATTTATTAAAAGTCTCTGTGTGTGTGCTTTAAGATCTGACAGGTCTAAACTCAGACCCGATCAGGTTTCACAAAAGACCAGGGTCAGCTTTTATCTAATGTCTGCTCTACAGACACTGTGCGTGTTGAGTGTGCTTATGCATTTTATTTGATCATATGCATAACGTTTGATTTTGTGTATAGGATTTGTGTTTGTGTGGGATAGGCTTTGTTTCGGTGGTTGCTGTACTGATGTGTTTCTCCTATCCAATCACAGATTACCAACTGCTAACCTACTAGATATGACATACATGATTGATGTAATTTTTTTTTATAGAGATAGATAAGAGACAGATAGATCGCCATAGAGTGCTTAAGGTAATGGGAGTGCTACGGTATGAGGTAGAGAGACCAGTGGCGGCACTGGCGGAGGTACCGATGTGGATTCTGAAGAGGTGGGTCTTAAGTCACTTGCGGAAGATGGGTAGTGACTCTGAAGTCCTGGCTGGGTGCAGGAAGCTCATTCAACCAAAGTTGTGACTGGGCTGAGCGTCTCTTGTGCCCTCGTAGCGACGAAGGCACCAGCCGACCAGCCAAAGTGGTAGATTGAGGCGCACCAGCTGGTTTTTGGAGCCTGACCATTGCTCAGAGATAGAGTGGGGCAGTTCCCTAAAATAAGATACCCAACCCAAGATAACCAAACATATGTAGCCTATGCACTAGCCCCCATAAGAATTGTTTGGGGGGTCTGGTTGACATGCATAAAGGCCGCTGCACACATGCAGTGGAGCAGACCCGCTTTCAATCCACTCCCATGTTAATCAATGAGAGGTAGGTAAAACGAAAAGGTGTAAAAAAATTTCTGCCTCGTGTTTTTGAAGCGTTTTTACAGACATAGAAGTACATCGTAGAAGGAGAAATACACTACAAATATAATTTAATAAACAATTTTGTGCTTGGTGTTTAATACAGAAAAAATATGTATGAAACTAGGCTTTACAAAGAATGCTGTCCTCAAAGGGGCGCCCTTGCCCCATCATTTGATAGATCACACCGTTTTCACTGTTGTTAAAAGTTGTACATAACTTTGTTGCTTGCCTGAATTGTCGTAATATTAAGAATATTTTAATATATTTGTGATTCTGTCCTACTGTCCTAAAACATGCATAATATTGTGTTAATGCTGTACGGTCATCAGATGGTAAAATCCATTTAAAAAAAAGCGAGCAAAAGCGCTCCGCCGCATGTGTGCAACCATGCGTAATGCAAGCAAACACTACCATGCAGTGTGTGTACTGTATGTGGGTGGGTGTTCAGAAGGATTACACTGGACAGGAGGATTATTAGAGATACGGATTATTTGTTATACAAGTGTTTTCCTCTTCAGTGTCCGGACATGAAGCTCCGCCCACAGCAGGCTCCTCTCTATGTAAGTATCAGTGGTTGTCACTGTCTTGTCCAATCACTATAATCACATGGAATACTGTATATCGACAGTCAGTTTCAAGAAATTGTATTTGTATGAGACAGTATGTGTTGCTAAAAAATGTTAATGAAATGAAATTACATCCACTAGTGTGCAATATTAAAATGAAAAAAGTAATAACTAGTAGTCCTACCTAATAATGACTTAAACAATTGAATCATAAGAATGAAAGTAAATAAATGAATGGATAGTAGATACATAAACAATAGTAATCTCTCTCTTAGGGACAGTGTCTTCTGAGGGTTCAGCTCAGTCTGGAGGAGCTTGCTGAGGAAGAAAGTGATGAAGATTTACAATTTGTGCTGCTGTTTAGCGGGAGCAGCCAGAGTCACATAACCAGCACCCTGCGGAGCAACCATTACACCCTGCTGGCCCTGTGTCCCTGTACGTCCTACCAACAATGCACTGCAGCCTCTCCTCTTCTGCTACACTTCTATAATTATTTACTCTTTTATATTATTTTGGAGATATTCCACCTAACAAATCAAGGATCAGTCAAACTAAATTTCCAATTCAAAATGTGCTATACAAAATGTATAGCACAAATTGTACATTAAAATGCAACACAAACCATTTTATACAGATAAGCAGGTAAAAGAATAGAATAGAAAAGTAAAATAAAAAATAAAAAGCCTAATATAAAAATATGTACAAACAAAACACAATTTATACAATAATACAATAATAATCTAACACATGCAAATAAATAACTATGTAAAAACACAATTTTACATAGTTATTTATTTGCATGTGTTAGATTATTATTGTACCTCTCTAAGTGTCTATTTTGTTAATTGACTAATTGTTAATTTGTTAATACTGATAAAGCTAGTGTTACATTTTGGCTTAATGTAGTGGACCAAATTGAAGAGATGACAAACAGAGGTAGAAAATTGTGTGTATTAAGTTGAGCCTCAGCTGTTGCATGCCTGTTGGTTAATATAAGTGGTGTGACTTTCAAGAGTCTGCTCCTACGTGCGCCCTACTGAGCTACTCGCCACATTGTTGTCAGAAATGGGATGCTGAAATGGCTGCCAAGTACAAGACTACACAAGTTGTAACAGGCTATCAAACTTTCAAAAAGACATTTGGAATAGTGCCATTTACCCACGGAAAGGTAGCAGGTTGGCAGGTTGAAGCCGTGGCCTGCTGGCTAGCGGCGGGCAGGGGTTATTGAACCATCCAGCAGCCCATGGGCTGGCCCTGCTGTCCTGTTGCAAAAGAAAGATGGTATCTAGACGTTCTGCGTGGACTACCACTGACTGAATAGAATCACCGCAAGGACTCCTATCCCCTGCCTTGCTTCAGCGACACTCTGGACCATATTTCGGGGACGCAGTTGTTTGCTCTCTTTACCTGCGGTTATAGGCAGGTGGAACTGGTAGCTGAGGACAGGCCTAAGACTGCTTTCACCTTCAGACAAGGACTACGTTGGCAGTTCAGGGTGATTCCCCTTGGCCTCTGCAACACTTTAGCCACCTTTGAAAGACTGACGGATAGCGTGTTGGCTGACATTCCCCGGAGCCGGTGCATGGTCTACGTGGGCAACCTGCTGGTTCACACGTTTTCAGTGCAATTTGGGAAGAGGGCCTACGCTTCCACCTACAGAAAAGCCGTTCTTGGGCCATGTGGTGGAAACAGAGGGTGGGTGCGAGGACAGTCCTGTTACAGGAGAGGGATAATGGCGAGGGAATCGTGCCAAACTATTGTGTGTATACTGGTAGAAACTGGCCAATTTAAATAAAGTGTTAGATTGTCTACAAATAATAGGATGCAATAGGTGCCGAGTGGGCAACAACAAAATACATTTAATAATATATATCTCAATATGTCCAGGTAAAGCGTCTTGGCGACTGGGAAAGTTGACCAAGTTCTACTTTATTCAAATTTTCAGTGACACTGTGTAGCGACTAGACAATCGGAGAGTAGAGGTGCTCATCTGATGTCCCTCCCACCTCTTGATGATCGAAAATGGAGGAGAAACATGCTTGTTCATTTACCAGGACAAACATTTAAAAAACAAACCAGCCAAACATTTAAAGGCTGGACGGCAGGTTTCCGAGGTTGTATTAATCTCTTGTGAGATTTATTAAAACCTCTAAGAACGCAAAACCAAGCGAATCGCAATTTGAATGACAAGTTAATTAACACCAAATACGTAAATGTAGTAAGTAAGAACATGGCGATATAGCATTACATATAGAAATAAACAAATATAACCACATTTATCTACAATTTACATAGTTTGTTTAGCCCGTGCATGTAGCAAAATAGACACACAGTATCTGTTTGCGTACTTTCAGCTCAATCAATCAATATGGGGTTAGTTCTCTGGATCAGAGACGTTCTTTCCTGTGGCCCACCTAGGGTCTGTGTCAGAGGGAGCATGTCAGACGTGCTCACTGTGAGCGCAGGCTGCACACAAGGCTGTGTTTTTAGTGCTATTCTCTCTCTTTACCAACAAAGTTATGATCATTGAGAAGTATGCTGATGGCCTTTTACAGAAAAACGTGTGGGTATAGCGATCTATGAATTCCCAGATTAATCGCAGATTATTCTACAATTATGATTGTTGTGCAATAATTATTTTTATTGCACAATAATAAAATGCATTTGACATACTTTTAACAATAATGCATTATAATAATGCATTGATAAACATAGGGTTAATTACTAGTATAGGCTTGTGTGACTAAGGTTGGACATAGGTACAGAAAATTAAGTAAATATACCTTGATATTCAACACAAAACAAGGATGCAAGCTATCTGACAAACTTGAATCAAAATGTATAGTCTGTATAAAATACATTTCTAGAAATTTCTAGAAATGTAATTAAAAATATACATTTTTAATTACATTTAATTGCATGTACCATCTTACATGCTGGTATTAATATTCTATTAGGGGTGTCCCCGACTAAGAATTTCGAGTCGAATCTGATTTGTCAAGTCTATAGTCGACTGATCGACGAATCATGTTTTAAAAAACAAATTTATTACATGGGTGGGAAAACTGGCTAGTAGTGCGTTTTAGTATGTCTAGTAGGCAACTCATGTCAGAATACTACAGGCATATCAATGAGCCAGCCAGCACTGCATAACCCTTGTTATGAGAGTAGCTACAAACACAAATTGAACAACGAATATGTTACAGTTCCGAACTTCCTCACAGAAACTGCAATCATAACATGCCACGGTGGGCCAGAACACTGGCTTTCCTGCGGCTACTATGGCTACACAAGGCTTGTCGCTATGCGACATTTTGATCTAGCGACGATTATAAAATAAATTTTCATGGGAGTGCCACTATCTTGAGTGGTAGAAACTTCAAGCAGTATTTCAGGATAGTAGTATGCCTTGTAATGCTAATGCAATCTCGTTAACATAAATACTGTAAACCGATTTAAATGTTAAGGTAATATATTCATGTCCAAAGTTTGCAGCAATACTTTCCCATATGTTTTCTTATTTCTGTAGACTTTGTGGCCTTTATAAAAACTTTTACCGGCTCCTGCAGAATACTCCATACTGTAGTTGTTATGCTATTGTTATGTGACATCAGTGGTTCATTATGATTGGTTCAACCCATTTATTGTCTCCGCCATGGTGATTTATTCAGGCACACTAATGAGATTGATTAAAAGCACATGAGTTATTTTCAAACTTTTTACATTTGTAATTAATAGGCTGATATTTATACTAAAATAGGATATGTATCATGAATTATTGGGAGAAACCAAGCTATTCTATGTAAATCAGTATTTCTGCACCCCCATATAGCCGTAAATGTGGTTATTTCATAACCACATTTTGCAACAATTTGACTGTGAGATTGGCAGTCGAATCAGGCCCCTTAGAATGAATCATCGAATAGTCGTTTATTCGGCGTCACCCTATTCTATATGTTGTGTTTTATCTCCCCCCAGCTCATGACTGCTGTGAGGTCGTCACTGTGACACTCTGTTCTGTCAAGAGCCCTGAGCCAGGGACCTCCTGGGGCCCCGTTTCTCCACTAGCTGAACAATGTTTTTCCTTTGTCCAGGATTTGGCCTTCGATATGGCTCAATTCCTGGTAAGTCCGAGTCCAGTTCAGACCAGACCAAGACCTGTCCAGTCCTAATGTAGTCTAGTCCTGACCAATTTAGACCAGTCTAATCCAGTCTGTTCTAGTCTAGACTCATCTCAACTCATACCATAATAGCGCTAGTGTGTTTTAGATGAAGATTTTTTTAAAATCGTCTTCCACTAGGTAAGTACGGCAGGTCGTGCGGATGGCCTGGAGGGGGCACTTTTGCTAGACGAGTGTCACATCCCGCTAAAGGAGTGTGAGCGCTTGGACGAGAGTCTGGCGTTAGCACTCAACCACCTGACACTACCGCCAGCCTGGTGCATTCTGGGTACCAAGGTCCCCAATGGCACTGGTGAGTCTTCCATAAAAAGAGTCTTCCATCAAAATCTAAACTATTAAAAAGTACTTGACGCAGCCTTGAACTTGGTCTTCAACAAGCTCAGATCTTAGAATAATAGCAGCATGTAATTGTAAGTCGCTTTGGATAAAAGCTAAATTACCTAATTGTAATTGTAATTATAACCTCCCAACCCCTTGTGCCATGTCTTCTGTCTACTGAATTCAGCGAATGGCATTTAGGTAGCCTCCCAGGGCGAAACGGCTTGGCTGCTATATGTTGCACAGGTTGAGCTAAGCCACCGGGTCTGGATTTGAGAAAAGATTATTTGAATTTTTGAAACATTTTGACTAATACAGCTTTAAAGCACATCACACAGTGCACATAAGTGAAGATTGAACACCATTTCAATAAACCTATAGATTTATAATGATTAATGGATGATTAATCTCTGTTTATTGTGTCTGATTTTTGATTCATGAGATTTATCTGTTTTATTGTTCCGAAAATATAACACATTAAAATACAATTTTAAACCTCTCCACCACCAGACGGGGGCCCCCAGGAGACACTGTTACACTTTGCGGCCAGGCGGGGCCTCACCAAGGTGACACACTTCCTGTTACATCAGCCTGGAGCAGCACAAGCCCTGCACTTAGCCAACAGACAAGGCCACACCCCTGCTGCCATCGCAGAGCAGCGAGGACACACCTCTCTACTCAAAGTTTTGTTACAGTAAGACTCACTTCCTGCTTCTGACACTAACTTGCTATCTGGATGTTGCATTGGTAGGATTCCCTAGTGAGACGGAAATCTTCCCTGTCTGACAATCCCATACATAAGTACAGCCAAGAAACATTTTAGTCTCACACTGATCACTCCTATTACAAACCATTACTGATGATTGAGTACTTTTGTTCAACTTAACTCACTGGAGGAAACGCTACTGTATAACTGACCCGTGGTAAAAGGACTGGGTCAAGACAGTGGAGCCAGATTGGTTTCATTGGTCCAGAACAGTTTCACTGGATTTATTTTCACCACTCTGTCTCATGTTTGATCATGCGATCCTGACAAGACACAGCAATACACACACAACAAAACTGTGTTAACCATTAACCAACCAGAACTGACCTTGTTTTATGGAAAACGTGTTAACTGACTCTTATCTGAAATATATAACCTCATTGAAATTTCCATAAAAAAATGGGAAATTCAAGAAAACAAGATTTCACAATTGTCTTTTTCTGCTAGATGAGTTGTAATATTTTTGTTGTGTTTTATAGTGCAGGAGTATATCACATGTCATCCCTGGGTTCAGTTAAACATTAAACTGGGATCATTTCATGTTCTTAGTGCCCAGCCTTATCTCCTGGGTGATACTATGTTTACTGGAATTTTACAGCTTGAAAGAGTCAGTGTTGGCCTCATGCTGTAGAAGACACCCCACCCTGAGTTGCACAACCACAGCTGTTATCTACAGAGCTCAGAGAGAACCTACAACCACTTTCACTGTTTTACCTCCAACTAGAACTAGTTTGAATTTAACAGGACCTCAAGATGATTACCATGGTTACGTAGACTAGACTAACTGGCTACTTGTTACAGTATCCAACCAAATCCTGAAGAAAGGAGCGATTTCATTGATAAACAACTCTTTCTAGCAGTTTGTTGGCCAACTGGAGAGCAGAGCTCAGGGTGTTTGTGGTATTGCAGGGCTGAGGAGGACGCAGAGACAAACACAAGGATGAAGACACTCCGTTCTGTCCCCAGTGGTACCAGGCTGATCTCTAATGTCCCGTGGTTGAAAACACACACCCTAACTCTAGGCAGGGTCACTATGCCACACCCCACCACCTGGCTACGACCCTCTACTGACCTACAAAGCCTGGAGCAGCTGTGTCATGTGATCTGTCAACTCCAGGCGATGGTGATCTGAAGAAACTATCTGTCTGTCTGTCTGTCGGCAACCTGTAACTTCTTTGTTCGTAACCTGTTTCAACCTTCATGTTTGTTTGTTTCAAGTTAGACTGATGTAAGAGGTAAGAGGATCTCTGAGTCAAAGTTTTCTCTCTCTCTCTCTCTCTCTCTCTCTCTCTCTCTCTCTCTCCAGGTAGATAGACAGACGGGCAATGCGGAGGCCCTGGACAGTGTCACAGGTGGTCCAGGAGCCCTACCTCATGAGGCACAGCTCTTTCCTCTCCAAGAAAACAAGCAGGAGGGGGAGGGTGATAGTCGGAGCGGGGGAGGAGAAAAGGAAGCAGGAGGGAGGAGTCCAGTAAGAGGAGATCTGCTCCCAGCAGAGGAGGAGGCGTCAGCTGAAAGAGACTCGAAGGAGGACAGGCGCCCTTTGATCTCCATGGGACAGATGCTCCCAGACACCTCCTCCTGGCAGGAAAAGAGCCAGCAAGAGTCGTGTGACGAAGCGGTGCCAGTAGCCTGTGATGATGACATCACAGTGTCACCAGGGGACACCAGCCTGGGACAGAGGCAGGAGGTGTTCAGGAGTCCTGGGGAGGATTGGGCAGCTAACAGCAGCCTTACTGGGAGTTCTAGTCATGTGGGCCACGATCCGGAACCTTTTGGTCTTTATCTTGACCAATCAGAAGGTCTAGACCTGGCAGAACCAGGCCCAGAGAAATCAGGTCCTCAGCATCAGGAAGGAAGAGCAAACATGGAGGAGCAGAGTCTCCCCAGCTCCAGGGATCAGGACTCTGGACCAGACCCTGAGACGAAGTCTTGGTCTGAGATAGACCGGCAGAAGAAATTAGGGTCAGAGGTTACAGAGGGTGGGGGCCAGCAGGCGGAGCTGCGGCAGCTCACCCAGGAAGAGGGTTTAGGAGCCTCTGAGACCTGCCACAGCTCTGACCCTGGTCCCAAAGAAACCTTGTGGGGAACCCAGGATGGAACCGGTCCAGGTATTGTTGTTGTTGTTGTTGTTGTTGTTGTTGTTTATGATCATTATCACATGTAAACCACATGTGATCACGTTCAGACACAGACACTGCCCAAACATTGCATATAAGTGTGGCAAAACTGGGCTGACAGTGTAAACAGTGTAAACAGTATGAAAAACTCGTTCTATTAAGAACAGATGTTGAATATTGGCATCAAATCTGAATCCTGTAAGAGCTGGTAGTGGTAGTAGAACTACTAAGGATAAATACAGAAAATATATCAATAAAATCTATTGCTATTAGGCCTACTACTATTGCTACTAGAATGACATGACTAGCATGTGAACCATTTAAAAACACAAGCATAGATGTTACCTGGTGAACACATATCTATTGGCAGAGGAAACGTATGGTTAATGAATATATAACATCTCATATACGTCATACATGACATTACAGTATGTATAAAAAGGACTACTACTATAATATTAATAATAATAATAATAATTACAATACTAACGATAATGATGATGATAAAAATAGACTTTCCTCCTGCAGAGGTCTTTCATAACCCTGAAGTGCCACCTCTTTGTCCACAAGAGAAGGACATCTTGGTAAGTCCTGACCCGTCACATCTTAACATCAGCTGATTATTTGGACATTACCATGGAGACCAGGCAGGGGAATGATACCAAGCTCTAGAGCATAACAACCACCATACACATGCATGCATGCATGCACACACACACACACATACACACACACACACACACACACACACAAAAGAAAGAAAGAGCATGTTGAACAAAATAAATAAGCCAGATGGGTGGAGTCCGCCAACTGGAAACTGTATGTGTGTGAGAGAGACTTCTGGTTCTGTAGGAGTCTTTTTGCATTTAAGAGAGAAACAGTGTGTGGCGAACTGATTGCCTAGGCTAATTGATCCATGATCACAACTATTTAAGGTATCCTGCTGTGTTCATAGAATACGCAGGAAAGACTTTTGCTGTCCATTACGTAATTGGCAGTTCGCCATGACAGAGACCGTGCTGCTTTTAAAGGGAATGAGAGGAGCAGATTGATTGGTCCTAATTGAAGACAACCCTAACCACTCCTACTGATAATTTCTTTATTCTAATCCAACCTTTATAGAACTCCACAGTCGTTGTGCCCGATTACCGCCACTGCAACATGTCCCGAAATGTGCAAAAAAGGTTTTGCACCTTTGTATAGGAACTTCTCTGCCCTCGTTCGCAAGGCTTTTCAGAGGGTGGTGAAAACTGCACAGCACATGAACAGGACTGAGATGCCAGCCATGTAGGACCTCTACAACCAGAGGTGTAGGAAGAAGGCCCTGAAGATCATCATGAACCATGCCACCCCAGTCACAAACTGTTCACCCTGTTACCATCTGGCAAACGGTACAGGAGCTTGCGGACCAGAACAAGCAGGTTCAGAGACAGTTTCTTCCCACAAGCCATCAGACTGTTAAACAGTTGACAGAGCACACTGTACATACTGTACTGTACATGACGCACACACTGTCGTCACTATACGTATACTCAATGGATCAATGGACTCTAGAGGGATGCCTAGTTCTGCCACCACTCGATCAACTCTCCTCCGCGCCTGAATCCACAAGTGCCTGGAGAGGTGGGGGACGAGCCTGCCACAGGAGGGATGCGGGGAGTTGAAAATGAGTGGAGGTAGTGCGGGAAGTGAGACTAGCCAATATCCTCCCTCCTATTGACGAACCCCGGCGTTTCCCGGCCGCATAGGACAGGCTGCGATGAAGTGACGAGTACGTCCACAGTAGAGGCAGGCTCGCGTTCCTCCCGTGAAAGACGGGAGCCTCCCAGCTGCATGGGCTCCTCGGAGAGGCGGCTCGGAGAGGAAGGCCTGGGCTGACCACAGGGGTGGGAAGGGTCTGTGTGGCGTACAAACACTGTCCACACGGGTAGGTTGCGTTTCTCCGTGATCTGCACGGCTTTTATTTCCGAACGTGACGGCTCACACAGGACTTTAACACTGCCTGTGTACATTTGGTGCTCACGGAAGTCTGCGTGCTTCTTCCGGGTCGGTCCCCCGCTTGCCGACCTTCTTACTGCTTAAAAACAGAGAGACAGGTGATTACTGATTATTCTCACTGTCGTGGAAATTTTGATATTTCCCTAGGGAGAAAGTGAATCCACAAATTAGTAATCGACAAACTGGTGTCTTTTACAGTATTTATTTAACAATGAGGAAAACAACAGAGAAGTACTTTAAAGAAGGAAAGAAAAATAACAGCTGTACCAGACAACTACCCTCTAGGGCAGGTATTACCGTCTGGCCCAGAACATAGGCATACATCATCAATTAAACAGTTCAGATCCTCCAGCGGGGG